>KZ652482.1:0-20519 GCA_001010745.2 Gerris buenoi | reverse complement strand
GGGGGGGGGGGGGGTGATGATAACTATAGTTAGAATAAAATATTTGAACAATAATTGGGCGTATCCAGCTCAAGATTAGAAGACACATTTTTAATTACAGCATCTTCTAGTTGCTCCTTGTCAGCAAAAACACATTGTCGGTGAATGCTTAACATGGCTAACCCATTTAACCTGTTTTCACCAATTGTATTTCTTAGCTATGTTTTGATTCGGCGAAGGGAGCTAAATGAACGCTTGATGGTGCATTTTTTGCAGGGCTGTGAAAGCAATTACAGCAAATCCTTTCTAATTGCCGGAAAAAACAAGTCGCTCTTTTTTAAAACCATAATTATGCCTGACGCTTCCATTTCCTGGATCCACATTTTGAACCACAAGTCTCTTTTTCCTTTTATTCCTTCTAAATTGTAGATGAAGTACACTGGATGAAGTACTTTCATTCCATTGCTCCAATGAAACATCTCTCATTTTACTAGGATGGTGATTGGTCAATGAAAATGCAGGCGATTTGTTTACAGTATAGAATCCAAGTAGGGAATTATCAGAGCTCTTCTCCGAAATTCGGATGGATTTTCGGCTGGAGGATTGCTTCTATGCTTCTGTCGGCAAGGAATGCGAGTGGCGGTATGTCTACATTTAAATTTCTGCACGCCGCTGCGTGCAATTGATAATTGATTAAAAATCTGCACGTCGCTGCATGCAATTGATAAGCATTTTTTCTGGTTACTGCTAATGATTCCATTGCATTAATAATATCAACGAAAAGATCCTTAAAAACAGAGATGCTTTTGTATTTCTCTGACCACATAGTCTCACATATAGGAATAACAAAAAATTGTCTCTCCACGTAAATTTATACTGGTTTATTTCACAAAGCAGCTTTCAGCCTTCAAAAGGCCATCATCAGTGCCGATTTAGAAATACGATAGTTACATAGAAAAAAGAGAAATTGATTGAGCGAGATTGAGCCTATACCATGTCGGTCTCCGTATATATTGAACTAGTGACTAGTATTCACCCCGCTCCCTGGGCAAGGGGCTCATGCTAGGTATTAGAGGCTATGTTTCCTAATATCATGTAGGCCTTCTAAGAATAGAATCAGTACTATAATATACATCCTACATTCTATTATTAAGAATATAATACTCTCCAAATCCAAATCATACATTCATTATTACATACACACATTATTCATTATTAAATACATCATACATTCCATTATTAAGAAATAATACTCTCCAAATCGTAGTTAGGAGTCTATTTATATAAAGAAAAAATAGTCAATTGAAACTAAGTTATATTTTAATAAATAACAATGCTGAATAAAATATATCATATTTGAGAAAAGAAACGTAGTCAAGTAGTGTAAACCAATTAAACTGGGAAGTCACAAACTGGGAACAATCATCAACCATTGGTGTATTAATTTAATTACCACTCTCTTCCCTCAATATGGCAGTTGAACACTGGTGCCGTTAGTCCAGTCAAATAAGCTGAAAATGGCGTCGTATCTTGCATTAAATCATGTAGTTCCAATTTTTTCAGGAATGTGTAGAGGATAGTTCCCTGAACAACGCCTAATAAAGTCCTATCGATTTCAGGCACCGCTAGCGGTGGGAGGGGGGGCAAAAGGTCACATTTTTCAGTTTTCGGCGTTTATCTCGAAAAGGGTACGTCGCACAGAAAATATTATTCTATTCAAAATTAAAGATGATAAAATTTCAAACAAAAATGTACTTATGCATTTTCTTCCTACGGCCAACAGTTTTGGAGCTTTAGAGTCGACAAAAAACAGTATTTTCAAAAATAAACATTTATTCACATTTTATTGTTTACATANATTAGGGTTTCGAAGATCCTTCTTGAAACACCCTAAATTTGAAAAAAAAAAAAAAATTCTATAAACAAATCACGACTTTTCAAGAAAATTCTAATTTCTCTTTTTTATTTAAGCAAGAACACCAACTTAAAACCATTTAAAAAGTGCAAAAAAACTTCCTTTAAAATTACCAATGCACATCCTCCTATAGCTCCGTTTAAAGGGGTGTTTTCCTACAACGCGTCAGACGCATACGTCAGACGCGGGGACTGTTTTGATACAAATCAATAGGGGTGTTTTCCTAGAGTGCGTCTGACGCGTTGTAGGAACACACACCTTAGCCTACCACTTAAAAACTTTGGAAAATCAAAAGTATTTTTTTAAAAAAACATTGACTAAACTAACTTCCATAACTAACTTATTATTTTATTTTACGTATGTCACTATTGTGAGCGTTGCGTGTGAACGCTTGGACGGATAACGTCGTCCAACGAACTCGTCCAGGGCATTCGCATAAGAAATTTAAAAAAAAGTTATATTTAATAGTTCTAGGACAAATTAATAAAATAATGAATACTCGATTTAAAGAGCATTAGTGTGAGGTTTAAGCGCCCCAATCAGAAATTAAATCGGTTAAAAGTTTTTTAACTTTCCCGATTTTTCGAGTCGGTTTAGGCCAATTTCCGACCAAACAGAAAAATCCGCGAGTCTCTATAGGTGGTCCTATAGGCTGTCCTGTATCCCTCTTATAACTATGGAATAAGGACAGATTTTTTCTTCTTTTCACTCGTATATTTACAACTATTCGATTACACTCTAAGATTTAATTTAAATGACAACATAAACAATAACATTCTAGGAGTATCCAAACATTTTGATTAGCGAGTCTGTGGGTTTTGGCTATGGTGGGCCAACCAAATATTTTTTTAGATGCAGGTAATTCATTTCATGAATTACCTATATCTAAAAAAGAAATGAAAAAGTATCCAAACATTTTTTAAATTTCAATTTATATTAAGTTGCAACTTGATTGAATAGCAATATCAAATATATCAACATAATTTAAAGTTATTTATCAACCAAAGACAAAAAACATTAACTATACCGCATCTTTTATTTTTTTCACTTCTCTCCTAATCAGAGTCGGGCTAGCCAGGCTTTTCCCAATGAATTCCCTTGGCAAGGCTCAAAACCCCGAATTTTTTAAATCGAAACAAATATATCCTCTAAAAATTTGTGTACTTTTGAGAAAACAACATGTACCACATAGGTCTCTCGACGGAGCCTTAAAGTTAGCAATTTTCTAAAAAAAAAAATAAATAAATAAATAAATATAACNAAGAGAACACAGGACGAAGTAATTAATATGCGTATCGGCAGCATGTTCAATTTATTTATATATATATAAATATATATATTATATCATTGGCCCATCCTACACACTTGGCCTCAAGGACAACTTAAAGTACATCAGTAAACTTAAACTTAAACAGGACTATTCTATTACAACACATTTACCTTTCTTTTTTTTATTAAGAAATATTAAACTGAAGTATTTTATTACCACATATTTACCATTACTTTTTTGATAGGAAATTTAATAGAACTATTATATTACTACGTATTTAACATTTCTTTTATCACACTTCTTTATTTAACTTCATTTGTTTGTCTCCTAATTTTGTAACCTAAATTTGACCAACTTCCCAACTTCCTAGAAAGCGGAACGTGCACAGATTAGATTATGTATTCCCGATGAATATACAATAATCAGTCTTTAGTTAAAATTTTGATTTGATTAGATGGAATTAGGAAATTCCACATTTTTTAAATTAAATTTACTTGTTAAGAAATATATAAATATACTATTTTATTCACATGTCACATATTTAACGTTACTTTTTATTAAAAAATATTTAACCAGGCGATTTTATTACCACATAATATATAACTTATATTTACTATTTTATAACGATTTAGAAAAGTAATATTTTTTAATTTTTTAAATATTATATAAATATTGTTCGAACCTTTGTTATATTTAAGGATTCTATAAATTTAAATTAGTACTCGGTATTATTTCCAAGATAATGATATTAATAATTTAATGATATTGATTATTGAAGTTATTCTAACGCAGGTGCACGGATACAAGTGGATCACATTTTGAACCCTCAATCACTTCAGTAAATACTATACGTTCAAGTGTACTGTTGTACTCAATTCTGATCACAATCAATCACGTTTTCCGTAAGTATTGAAGAGTAGTAGAGTCAATTCTCAAAAGATAAGAAACTAGATTTTCTTGTTATCTTATGATTACTGTTATCAGTACCTTTGCACCTCGTGAGATTTGACCGGGATCGTTCACTTGTTCATCGACTGGGGATTCATCTGCTCTAGATAAAGCAGGTGCTGGCTAACTGATTTTCAAAGTCTTGATATTCAACCAGTCATACTAACAAATAAGGTATACAAATTTTTGTTATTTTTTACATTTTAATTTGTACTAAATTAATTTTGCAATATTTACAACAACAAAAAAATTATTAATTGTATTTAAAGTTCTTTTACGGTTTCTACTTGAAAGTTAAAAACTAAGAAATATAATGAGGTTAAAATTTGTAACATTGTGTATTCCAAAATAGAGTATATACGAGGAAAATAAATTATTTCTTGATTTTAGAAAAAAAAACTTTTTACAAAAATTACTGCTTGTTCTCAAACCTTTAAAGAAGATGATATTCTTGATTTGGTGTACAAAGTGTTTAGCTTCTTGAAAACTTTAAAACTACTCTCATTTTTTATAGTATTGTCAAATAATATTTGGAAAAGTTGTTCAGAATTGCGAATAAGGGTTAATATAGAATATTATTTTATTTTAGGAAAGGAAAATAAATTACTTGCAAGTTAAATAATAAGCCGACGTAAGAGAATATCAAAGTTTTTTCCATAATAACAATCCAGAACCACTGGTAAAGAATATACTTTATCTATTTGCGGCAGCAAATTGAGGCATTATTGAACTGATTTCGGGCAGAGAAATGTGATTTTACTCTCTAGGCGGTAAAATAAGGAAAATAGTTTTGACAAATGAAATAAAAACAATTTCAAATATTCTTATAATGAAAAAAATAAAAAATAAATAATAATAATGAAAGTTGATTATAAAAAGAAATATTTAAAAAGAAAAACAAGCTTTTATTCCAATTCTTCTCAGCAAACCCTTTCATTTGATACCCATATAATGTGCGTACTTAAAAAATAACTATAGTTCGCCATCTTGAACTGCCCGCCATATTGGATTTAGAATGACATCACTTAACTAATCATGCATTGTCATCCAAACTAAACGTGTATGCAAAATTTAAATTCAATTTGTTGAGGATAACTGCTTTAAAATTCAGTTGCATCAAATCTTAAGATTTGACCCGAACATACATACATAAGAAGTTCACGTTTACGCGAGCGTTGCGTGTGAACGCTTGGACGGATAACGTCGTCCAACGAACTCGTCCAGGGCATTCGCATAAGGAATATGTCTACCAAATTTCATAAAAATCGGTTGACATTTATTCAAGTTATCGTCGGACGTTTCAGGATTCGCGAACGCACAGACTGACAGACATACAAACAGATAGAGTGGCACTGACAGACAGACACGGAACCAAAAATTTTCCCTGATGTCTGAAACGGATATCTGTCTTGGAATTTTTAAAATCGGAGACAAAACTTGTCACCTTCGGTAAGCTCGGGCTCGGATGCAAAATATTTAAAGCAAACTACATATTATTTTTATCCATACATTGTTGCTATAAACATCTTAGAAACTGGCTGTTTATTTTATTATATAGGAAAATCCACTTTGGTGAAAATTAATTAATACCTTGTAGATTTATATACGCTTATGCAGCTTTTTTCTAAAATGTGTTTAACAAATATTTAGCAAACGAGTAAATTATAAATTTTTTTAGCTGGAATGTGTTAATACGAGTACGAGTGAAATTACATTTTCACTTTAATTCGGGCAGTTCAAGATGGCGGACTAGTTATTTTTTAAGTGCACACATGATATGGGTATCAAATGAAAGGGTTTGCTGAGAAGAATACGAATAAAAGCTTGTTTTTTTTTTTAAATATTTCTTTTTATAATCAACTTATTTAATATTAACTACAAAAAAATTAAAAGTTGTATGGGTTGATTATCAGTTTAAAACCAAATTTATAAGGGGTGTCGTTGACATTTGAAAATAAAATTATCTACTTTACTTAATAATCTAGATTCGAGAATTTGCAACAAAAATTTATATTATTAAATTTAAGTATACATATAATATCCATATTATTTTTAAAAATATTATATCTATTAAAATCTCAATTTTCCAATATTTCCGTAAAGACACAAATATTATAAATTTCTTAAAAGAAATGAATTTAATAAATTTCTGTTTGTTTATTTATCTTTCAAAAAATGCAATGGCCGACTTTATGTCATAAGAATAGGAGTTTTTCCTTGTTTATTTCCTCCCAAAATAAACAAGGGGTTGAAAAAACGTTTGAAAATCAGCACTACCTCTGGAGAGAAGGTCACAACACAACTCACTCCCGTGGGCTCTTAGAAAACCACTCATTCCGATGATTTATAGAATACGCTTATCTAGGAAATATATTATGAAACATCTCAATTTGATAAAAATTTATTTTCAAATGTTATTGCTGATTTGACTCTCACATTGACCATGAACGCATTGTTAATGACCTAATATACTCGAGCCCAAACAAATTATGATTGTACAACCTTAACATACTTTTGACACATTTTAAGATATTTTATCATTTAATTTATGTATAAATATTAAATTATCAAGTAATTTATGATTTTGGGAGCTAATTAGGGTTTCGAAGATCCTTCTTGAAACACCCTAAATTTGAAAAAAAAAAAAAAATTCTATAAACAAATCACGACTTTTCAAGAAAATTCTAATTTCTCTTTTTTATTTAAGCAAGAACACCAACTTAAAACCATTTAAAAAGTGCAAAAAAACTTCCTTTAAAATTACCAATGCACATCCTCCTATAGCTCCGTTTAAAGGGGTGTTTTCCTACAACGCGTCAGACGCATACGTCAGACGCGGGGACTGTTTTGATACAAATCAATAGGGGTGTTTTCCTAGAGTGCGTCTGACGCGTTGTAGGAACACACACCTTAGCCTACCACTTAAAAACTTTGGAAAATCAAAAGTATTTTTTTAAAAAAACATTGACTAAACTAACTTCCATAACTAACTTATTATTTTATTTTACGTATGTCACGTATGTGTTGGGTAAGCTCAAACAATATTCTATTTCAATACCATTAATTTAATATAACATAATAATGTCCGCTCACATTAAATATAGAAGTCGCTAAAAAAAAACACATTTTTGTACAACAAATTGATTTGTTAAAGAACATTCGCAATGATTTCAATGACTTTTGTACGCCTTTTTAAGCGATGTTTCTAATTATTTTGTTTTAGCAGTCCAACCGTAATGCTTATGTTAACGTGTGGCATATGTTATATCAAATTAAAGTTAATGAAATTGGATAGTTAATTAGCTTATCGAAAAAATCCCTTGATTATAAGGAAAGGTAGTTATGGAGGACGACATTGCTTTTTGTTTTTTTAAATAAAATATTCGATTTTCCAAAGCTTGTAACTCCTACGTTAAATTGAGCTACAAAACGACGAAGTGTATAGATAATTATAAAGAGAATGTTATGCCCTTTAAAATAATGTTTAGCTTATTGTTGTTGTTAAAAAAGTGGCTTTGGCTATCGAACGAGTAATAATGGTTATTACATTACATATTATACGATTATATATATAAAATCAAATCAAATAAAATTCAGCCATTTAATACTTAAAATGACATTAGTTGCAATGAAATTTTTATTATTTAAATTAAGAAACTGGTGTATAATAGGAGGAAGAAAAATAAATAATTTTCACAGACGCTATGACTCAAGTGGGACAGAAGTGCTTTATCTAGCTGATCTTAGCCAGACAAATAAATAGACATCAAAAAGAACAGCAGATAAGAACAAGTGAGATATGACATTAGGACGGAGGCTATACAACTGTTCATTAGTCAATGCAAAAAGAAATGTGTACGAATGATAAAAATGTACTTTTACCGATTTATATTCGTATTTCAAGCGAGACACAATTGAAGAAAAAAACAAAATTGATTTCTAAATCGTAAACTAGAATAGGAAAGATAAGATAGAACAGAGGATGATGATGAATCAAAACGAGAAGGATTCCCTGATATCTTTCCCCCATTCCCAGGGTTAAGGACGTATCATTGAAATGATAAGGAATTAACAAATCTAATCATCTTACAGGGAGGGGTTCAAGTTTAAAAATGGCACGTATTTAGTAAACCAGCTAAATTCTTAATCAGTTCATAGTTCAATTGTGTCCAGTGAAGCCTACTGTTAACTTGTCACAGCTATTTTTTTTTTAAAGAGGACTTCGCGAAGTTAATATTTTCTTCAATTTTCCTTGTAAAGGTATAGTTCTTCAAGAGTTTAAATCAATGTCAAAACTTCTTTGATATTATAGTAATTTTTTTCTGTTTGCTTTCGAGCTTAGAAAAGGTAATGGAGGCATTGTGACCATGCTGAAGCACGAAAAGTTTTTGTTCTCTTTCAATTCAAGAAGGCTTAAATCAAAAGTCGTTTTTAGGTGTTGACTAATATATTTAAAGATACATTGTCCGATATCATTTCTTTTTATCACATGCATGTGACGCGCGGACGCGTGAGCATGAAAATTAATTTCTTACAAAATGTTTTCCGACGAGTTTAATGAAATTTCTCATTTATACGTAAAATTTAGCCCTCATAATATGGTGCTGATCGCTGATCCCATAATAATTTTAATAATTTCTTTCTCTCATGCATCCAATGCATGACAATTAAAATTATTTATCAATTAACATTTCTGACGATTTTAATTAAACAAAATTTAGATTACAATATGAACCAATAACATTATAAAAGTCGCTTTCCGAAGGAAAAACCTAGTTTCCGAGATATTTAGAAAAAAATAATATTACCCTGCTGGAAATAGAAACAGGTCCATACAACCAACTTTCAATTTCCAGCTGATCTTGTTATTTTTATTTAATATCTTGTTTCCTTCTCATATAAAGAGAAATAATGATATTTTGATGGCGCAAAAATTAAATAATGATTTTATAACGATTTAGAAAAGTAATATTTTTTAATTTTTTAAATATTATATAAATATTGTTCGAACCTTTGTTATATTTAAGGATTCTATAAATTTAAATTAGTACTCGGTATTATTTCCAAGATGATAATTATAATGATATTAATAATTTAATGATATTGATTATTGAAGTTATTCTAACGCAGGTGCACGGATACAAGTGGATCACATTTTGAACCCTCAATCACTTCAGTAAATACTATACGTTCAAGTGTACTGTTGTACTCAATTCTGATCACAATCAATCACGTTTTCCGTAAGTATTGAAGAGTAGTAGAGTCAATTCTCAAAAGATAAGAAACTAGATTTTCTTGTTATCTTATGATTACTGTTATCAGTACCTTTGCACCTCGTGAGATTTGACCGGGATCGTTCACTTGTTCATCGACTGGGGATTCATCTGCTCTAGATAAAGCAGGTGCTGGCTAACTGATTTTCAAAGTCTTGATATTCAACCAGTCATACTAACAAATAAGGTATACAAATTTTTGTTATTTTTTACATTTTAATTTGTACTAAATTAATTTTGCAATATTTACAACAACAAAAAAATTATTAATTGTATTTAAAGTTCTTTTACGGTTTCTACTTGAAAGTTAAAAACTAAGAAATATAATGAGGTTAAAATTTGTAACATTGTGTATTCCAAAATAGAGTATATACGAGGAAAATAAATTATTTCTTGATTTTAGAAAAAAAAACTTTTTACAAAAATTACTGCTTGTTCTCAAACCTTTAAAGAAGATGATATTCTTGATTTGGTGTACAAAGTGTTTAGCTTCTTGAAAACTTTAAAANGGATTTACACGGTTAGAATCTAAGTCCAAAAAAAGGTTTTTTTATAAAATAGAGCCTAAACTACTGAGCCGATTTTGACGAAATTTGGCGTAGGTGTTTAGAAACATTATACCCTGAGAAATCCAAATCGAGAAATGAATTTTAGCTTCAAATTTGGGGGTGCTACCCCCCAATACTTTTGAATAACGTGAAAAAAAAATATTTCTCAAAAACGCTACCGATGATTTTTATACAAAAAATTCCAAAATGTAGTCCATGCAAATACGAATCTAACGATATAAGCCGTTTTCCCGGAAAAATCTAGTTCCTGAGAAAATAGCTATGAACGCAGACGGAGTGAGACCGGCTTCAATTCCTCGCCGAGGAGAAGTTATTTTATGATAAATTTTAATGATATGTTCAATAAAAATTAAATGTACCAACAAAACACGAAAACTAATGAACGGAAAACACTGGGCTAAGTAATTATAAACTCGTATGTCAGATGTTAGAAAGTTTGTCTGAGTTGTCTCGGACCAATGTTTTCACTTTAAATGGTTACCACTGAAAATGGTTATTTTGGTTCGAAGCCGGTCTTACAGAATTAAGTTATTTCCGAGTTGAGACTTACTTGATTTATTCCATATCACGATATTTGTAATACATGACTGCTCACATTTTTACTATATATCTGAATATATTTAAAATTTCAATTACGAAAATTATCATACTAATATAAAGATTGTTAATCAATATTAATATTAGATATTTATAAAGAGATTATTAAAATTATTTTATTATTATTATTATTTTATTTTTTATTTATTTTTTTTTTTTATTTTTTTTGTGGAAATTTCCTTTTCGAAGTACCTACCAATAACAGTTAGAAACAAAACTCGTACAACCAAAATTATATACTGTATATCTCAAACTACGTATGTATCCTGTTGCAATATGCACTCGAAAGAAATAAAATAAAACATTTCAGTAAAATAATCATTAAATTTAAAATGACTTTTGACATTTATTTTAATGATTCCACTAAATTATTTGTTCATACTCAAGATTCCTTATCAATGAGAATAATAAAAATACTCATTAAATAAAAAAACAAACTATAGATAACGGATAAAATTTCCTATTATGCAAACGCAAGTATTAATCTAATGAAAAGCAATTGAAATACGTTTGGGTTAAATTAATTTATTGATAAAACTGTTAATTATCATCTCTTGAGTATTTGGGTCTATTGAGAAAATTAAAAGCCTCAATTTTGCGATATTTTAACCCCTCCTTAGATCATTTCCAATCTAAAATCATAAATTAATAAAATTGTTCAAAAATAAAATTATAGTACAGAACATTAACAATTACATTCATAATATTGATATTAATAATTAATTATCATCGTTCATATCAGTTAATGAAATCTAATATTTCTTAAGTTCATTCATTAACTAGCTGGATTCCCGTGCTAAAGCACACTGCGTAGTGAACTACGTAGTGTGCAATTTGTAATTCCATTTTTTTTATTTGAAGTAGATATAACGGTAAAGAAACATTACCATTTATTTTCAAAGCGAAATTATCTAGATGCCTCAGAGTTTCCTTATTCCCTCCCCCTATATTTCTCTCCCCCTCCCCATGGATCAAACTCAAAATACAATTAGAAAAACCCTCTAATTAGAATTGATCATTTTCAAATGTTAATTTTCTAGAGTAAGCCTATCATATGCCTCCAGTAATTAGCCCCGCTCCCCGGTGACTCGTTGTAATCCTACTTTGATATTATGCTTATATATATCTAAATCCTTAACAGCCCCCCTAGGGTTCTAGGGCTAATTTTTCTTCTCTCGCCGTCCCCTATAAGGGGGCATATCGATGGCACGGTTTTGGCGAGATCCTTTGCACCGAGATTTGTCCTTTTATATATTAAAGATTATGCTTATATTATATATATTTTATATCCCAACAAAACATTTCCCCAATTATTAACTTCCTAGCCTCAGAAGATCAGTCTGGGCTCAATTACCTTTTCATCTTTAACTAAGGATATTGCTCATGGTGAGTAGTAGGGCGTAGGGCTGAAGAGGCTGAAGTCTCCCAGGGGCTGAAGCCTCCCTCCCCCAGAGCCTTCATGAAAATATACAGACGTATACTTATATAGCAGAAGAAAATTAAAATTTCATATATGGAAGAAAACGATGAAAGTGTATTTTTAAGTCTTACACAGGCATACATAAGGCTCTCTCTCTACCAGAAAAAAATCCTGGGTGCGTCACTCGTGAGACTGATTTGCCACTCTTTCTCATCATGAGCAACTCCCTTGAGAATGATCACTCTTATGGGTTCGAAACGTCGGGATTCACAGTATCTCTGACTCTATTTCCTAAATATTTAAACATTAGACTCTGACTCTGTAATAAAAACTACAGTCTGGTCAAAATGACTTTTAAACGTCCGACAACGTGAGAAAATTTAAAACTGGGGAGAAAGAAAGCCAATGAGAGCTTTCGATTTTGACGTCTAGAAGGTCAGATGTTAAAACCTTGAGCTCTCATAGGCTCTCTCTCGATTTTCCCACGCTGCCAAAAGTTAAAACACATCTAGACTGGACAGTAGATAACAATGATTATATAAACTAATAATCTAATCATGCTAGTAAGGATGAGATCTCTATAGTTTTACTTAATATTATGAATAGTATCTTCTGTGGCGCGAGGCAATAATCACAATATAATAATGAAAAACCCGACGTTAAGACACGTGAGATACAAAAAACGGAGAGTCTGTTTTTCCTTTTCCTTTTATCCAACACTGATGATGGCCGAGAGGCCGCAAGCTAATGAACATATTTCATAAACATTCATTTTGTGGAGAGGCTTTCCGTTTTTCATTATTCAATTATCAACTCCACTTGCGCTCTTAATCTTCAAACTTCCATCACAATATGTTTAAAGATTGGTCCAATCGTGAAATCGAAACTTTAGACTCAATATCTTTCAAGAATCTAATACATAAAATTTTGTACCAATAAGACAATTTGCTCAGAATAAAATTGATCTTAGAGACCTAGAAACCATACATTGTTTAGAGCTAAAATTGATTTCCCAATTTCACCACGGGATATGATTTTTCTGAACACGTATGCCATATTTCGTAAAAATCGGACCAGTTTTTTTGGCTCCTCGAGTCTGCACACACAACGGATGGACATTTTTTAAAAACACTTTTATCGACTCAGGACCTCAAAACGTATAAATCCGTCAAAATCTAATTTGCATGCCATCGAAATACTTTCTCTTAATATGAGAAAGCAAAAAATCAAAGTGTTGGCACTAAACGCTTTAGTAATCTTAGCTCAGATATCAATGATTCCAACTCAGTAGAACCTCATTATAAAAAACTACTAGAGTCTTAAGGTTGTTTGTTTAAATGAAAGTTAGTAATGATAAATAATTCGTTCAAATAATAATGCAAATGGGTATACATCAATAAAAGTACAGTAGATTGCATTAATCGTAAGAACCAGATGGTTTTTTTATTTTATTGACTTTAAAAAGTAATTAATTTTCTTCTTGGTTTGTTTAATTCTTATTTCTTCAGTTATTAAATGACGGAGGTACCGTCTTGCTTGGAAGTATAATCTTCAAATTAGATTAAAATAATTAACCTATATTAATATGTGAATTATAATTAAAACAAAAGAATCGTCCCTCAAAAACCAAGAGTTACCAATTCTTTTAAAGAAAATCGTAATGCTAGGTATTCAATGAAAAAAGAGAACAAACACCCTGAGTTAAAATATATGTTTGACTTCGTTTTATTACCAATTATAATTTTTGCCCCATGTATTCTATGTATAGTATCCTTAAAAAAATGCGTTATGACTAATCAACCAAAACAAAGATCAAAAAAAAAAAGATCGTTAAATCAAATCATTTACACAATTGGTTATTCTAGTTATTCTTTGTCAAAAAGTAAAAAAATGGGTTTAGGAATTTTCATTCACAGTACCTTCTTAAAACGGCTGGCCCAAATATGGTGGTTTACAATTGTCCAATTTGTTAAATTACCAATGACTTCATCGTTTTTATTATTACCAAATTGTGTATGATTTTATTCTTTATTGTTTGCACAGAATAATGTCGAAAGTTAGAATCGAAAGGGAAGCGCCAAGCGCTGAGGCTATGGAGATAGCTAAAGCAGAACTCAGAGAATCCCCGGAACTGGTAAAAGAATCATTGGAGAAACTTAGGGAACTTATGAGTGGTAAATATAACTCTAATTCTGCGATTACTTTTTTAAACATTACTTAATTTTATAAATTAATTATGCATGTATTTTAAATTTAGGTGAACCTAAACTTAATTATAGAACTGATGACGAATTCCTCACAATTTTCCTTCGACCATGCAAATGGTATCCAGAGAGTGCTTTGGCCCTAGTAAGTGTAGTTTATTATATTTTCAAAATAGAAATAAGCCATTCAAAAGCAAATCAATGACACGGATGAAAACTTTATTTTTTTATTTAATTAAAAAGGATTTTATTATTACAATAATTATAAACATGGTCCAATTAATGTTAAATTCTTTGAAGATGGACATTTATACCTGCTCCTCATAATGTTGGATAATCAACAATTTCTTCATTTGCATTCCTTAATGAACCTTAAATTTGCTCTAGTTGCTTCCTATCGCTCATGCAGGCATAACCTATTTTTATATTGACATATTTTGAAATCTTTCTTCTTATAATAAGTTATGATCATGTGACCATTCTTCCAGTAAAGCTAAGTGCACTAATAGGCAAACGTTTTTAAAAAACAACTTTAATGCCTACTCGTAAAAAGCCTAATACCTTATGCTTTTAAATAGTACTATAGTATCAACATTATAATATGTAGCGCAACTGCTGTAATGGAGGGCTTAGGCCATCTAATGGTCTTATGCAACAATATCAAAGTAATGGATATGGGGTTGATGTGCCGTTCTATCAGCAGTATAAACCGTATTATTGGCTTCTTTAACCGGATGAACGATGGGCACATGAAGCTACTCATTTATTCACGATGCTGGGTGAACACCGAGTGAGGTGGATTTCGAATCCGTAACCTGCAGAATCCAAAGCAATGAGAAACCACATATCTCCGAAGTAGTATCAGTATAATAATAGGTTTTAACTTTATTTTTTAGATGAAGAGTATCGCAGATTTCAGGCTTAAGTACGCCGATTCTCTTAAGGATTTAACCCCGGAGTCTGAGAAGGCAGCTCTTTGTGACTACAAGATAGTCAATGTTATGGCTGAGCGAGATGCTAAGGGAAGGAGAGTGCTTATCGCTAACATTGGATGTAAGACAATAATTCATACCAAGTAACTTGATGTTTTTTTATTTAACGCTGTATTGAAATCATGTATCATCATGCAAATGCAAAGGAAAATTCATGAAACATAGGCAGTTTATAGCGTAATGTTTGATCAAATTAGTTAAATCGTATATTTAATAGTTTCATAATTTCTAACTTCTAGAAAAATAAAGTTTTTGATCGATATCTTTAGTCTAAAGGTAGGCTAAACATATGGCTTAGTAAAATAGTCATTCAACGCTAATACAAGATAGCAAAAGACCCGATAAGTGCATGCTTTAATTTAGTATAAGTATAGGTCTGATAGAGATGTAGACTAATTCGACATAGTGCATGCCAATGTCAATTACAACAATTTCTAAATTAAAATTTAACAGAACCGTAATAGAATTTACAACTTAAAGCCATTTTCAATTCTGAAGTATGAAAACTTCTATAAAATTCTTAAAACCAGGAAATAGCGTCTATTAAGGTAATTTTAAAGGATACGAATAAATTGTCTTTACGTGTAAAAAGTTATAGTTTTAAACTTTAAGGAGTCCACCCCTCCCAAAGAGTAACAAGAAGCGGAGAGGTCAGTAGGGGTGTTTAAACACTGTATATTAACATATGTATATCGATGTTGATCATGAGAACATTTTTTTCTGTTGATTTGTCAATTGAACATTTTTTGTTGAACACATATTTTAAAAATTACTTGACAGATTTCGATTAAATTTGGATGTTAGGTCTTAACAAATTGATGACCCCATATTAATTTCAAGCATCTGTGCAAATTTTAAATGCTTAAAAATAAGGTTGACCTCACTGGGAAACAAATCAGTCTCAACACAATCTCTTGGACGATTCGTCCAATAGTAGGACTCGAGGAAGCTATGTGTCACACAAGCTGGTAGACTATTTAATTTTGTTCTAATTCGTATTTCGTTTTGACAATTAACTTGATTATTAGCTAGAATAAACAAGATTATTAATCTATCATACCTGTTTTAGCTGCTTGGGACACCAAAAATATCTCTGGAGATTCAATCTTCAGAATGCTGTACATGATACACTTGGCAGCCATTCTCGAACCTGAAACACAATGCAGAGGAAGTGTTGTTATTTTGGACTTTGACGGACTTGGTATGAAGCAGGTTGCCCAACTTACCCCTGGTTTCTCTCTTAGGCTTCTCTCCTTCATTCAGGTATTATCATTAATCAATACTGTAATGTAAAGGTAAGAGCTGGTATGGTAAGAACAAGTATGTTCTTGATGTCACCTTTCTTAACCGCTCCGATTCTTTGTTTTCAGTATTATAATATTAGATTCAAGACTTAAGTTTGATCTATATTAACTAAATAGTTACTGAAGCACCTTAGTGACTTTACAAACGAGTGAAGTGTTGATCGATAAATCATGCTTTCACAAATCTGATATCATCGATGTTTTCAAAGTAATGCTCGGTGGATATTAAGCGGGGGTTCTAGGCTGGGAAATAACCCAGATCTATGTGGTCACCTATCCCAAGTTGTGACCATGACCACGCCCAATGCATTAACATAAATTAGAGCCAACTTTATTGATTGAAAAGTTAACTATTATCCTAAACGAAGTATTCAGGCCCTACTCAGCGTCTTGGTTGTATCCATAAAATATGTTTCCCCAGTTAGACCTTTCCTTGAATATGCTGTGTCGGTCTGGAATACAGCCGCTGATCAGCAGCGACTGGCTACCAGCCTAGTGTGACCCAGGCTTAATCTAGCTTTTGATCCGTTTGGATGAAATCGAGAGGTTTATGTTTTTTTTTTTTGCGAACATACTGTCTTCAATAGAATCTATTAGGTACTCTCATGAATGAGCATTTATCTGCGTGCAACTTGAATTCTCGCCTTTGAGCCGAAAGACTATTGAATAAAGCTTTTAATGGAATATAAAGGCCACAATTGTCCTTTATATGTGTCTTCCTTAAAAGTATGTACCAGAAATTAATAATATGTATTTTAAATGCGGCTACGGCTACATATTATATAATTTTGATAACTGTGAAATATAATAATAGCAAAGCGATCTAGCAAACATTCATAGGAAAATTCAATTTTCTTTAGAAAATTAATGCTACTTTATGCCTTTCCATTTCTCTAAATAGGGTCATAGAAATATGAGGGCTAACATTTTTTTTTTATAATTAAAAAATCTTTTTTTTTTTAACCAGCTCTATGTCGCACTAAATTACTAAATGGACAAAATAAAGTCAACTAGAGTGTACATAGTTTTAAAGGAAATTTCCCGATTTCCAACGATTAGTCATTCATTGTTCCAAGATTAATATTTTTTGAGTTATTACTATGTTTTAAGGTAAAGGTCGATTAATGTTAAAGCGCGTTAACTGACGAAGATTTGGAAATTTTTGCTCCAAATTAGCTGCAAAATTGCCCCTTTCAATTTTGTGATCTGAAATTGATACACCCTGTATAGCCACAGTGGAGGCTTATAGCATTTTATTAATTAACATATCAATTTGATGGTTTACAGGACGCTCTACCACTGAGATTGAAGGAAGTACATATCGTCAAGCAACCATTCATCTTTAACTTGGTCTGGAAAGTGTTCCAACCTTTCGTTAAGGAAAAACTTAAGAACAGGGTAAGTTAATTAATTTCAGATTAAAATAATAATTATTAAAATATCCTGAAGACTATAATTACATTGGCAGAATTAAATAAATATATAATAATAATTATTAACATTGATCACATAAAATTTACATTTTAAGCTGAAAGAACAGGGCTTATAATATTGTATCAGGCTTATTTATTTATATTTTTCCACAAATAATAAATAAAAATATATATTACGTCTTTTAATGCAAGAATTCTTTAAACAAGTACGAATCAGGGATTTTTTTTAACTCGTGTCTGTCTATCCAAAATCAACAAGTCATATTTTCATGTAAGAGGATATCACGACGAATTTACCAGAGTTCCATACTAATTTTAATCTTATTCACACATTGCTTCTAATATTTTGAACTCTAAATCTCGTTATACCTATGAGGCGCACTATAGGAATTTTAGTTTTAGAAATATATGAATTAATTGTTTTGTTTAATTTAAAGCTGTTCTTCCACGGATCAAAGATGGATTCGCTTCACAAGCACATGGATCCCGCAGCTCTGCCCGCTGACTATGGCGGCAAGAGGCCCAAGATGGACTACTCTAGTGTTGACTGGTACCCAATACTGTACTCGCTTAACGACAAGATAATTGGTAAGCGCAAACATTCATCAAACCTCAAATTAGTTAAATTTAATTTTTTATGTTCCCATGTACGTAGTATATATAGAGAGAAAGTTAAAAAAAAATTGTTTTTTAAAAAAGGTTTGTCTTTCGTCTGGTGTTTTAAGTCTGTGCAGGCACTAGGCACGTGGAGCCTAAACTAGTGGGCCGATTAAGATGCAATTAGGCATGCATATTAAGAAAAACCATACCCCCGTGAAATCAAGAAATTAAATTTAGCTCTAAATTTGGGACACTAAACCCAAAAAACACAAATAAAAACATGAAAAATATTATTTTACCATGAGGTGAGATAGAAAGCCTTTTTACCGTATGGTGTAGAGTCTAGGGCGACGAAAGCTTTTTTTTTTCATCGGCGCTGGTCCTTAGATTCTACCAAAGCGTCAGTCCAGGACATTCCTCTGTACTAAGGCTCTTGATGTTATCCTACCATATCACTCTTCTTCTTCACAGAGGACGTCGTCCTACGGTCCTTGCCTCCAAAGCTCGTTTTGGGATTCAGGTAGTGACTATAGGAAGCCCATGTCTGAACAACTTTAGCTGTGCACTCTTGACCCTCAGTCAATCAAGAGTGTCGCTTTCAGTGAGTCCCAAATGGTCTAATTTCGGACTCCGTCCCGCCTTGTAGTTTTATATTCCATAATCCTGCTTTCATGTTTAGAGATGACTGCTCAGGATTAATAACCGTAGCTTAAGGCGCGAATTTGTACACTGTCATCTTGATTTTCACTGGCAATTAATATTTAATATTTTTTACGGAAGATTTTACAGAGTGGAAATAAATGAACTTTTTAACATTTATTAAAATAAAACTATATAGAGACCCATAATTTGTATTAAGAGTTACAAAAGTTATTGTTATCTGTAACTGATAATAGATTCATTTTTACCTCGTATAATTTTTATGTAAATTATTTATTTCTTTAGCATATAACAAATAAAAATAGATTCACGAAACTGAAATTAAGAATCTTCAGCTCGAAAATTCTCTTTATTATAAAAATAATTTCCATTTTTGGTAAGTCAGAGAATACAAATTACCTCTTAATTTGGAAACTTTCGTGAAATTGTTTCTCTGTCTCTTTTAAATTAAAGAACAGGACTATAACTTCACTTACTATTCCTCCTCAATGCACGTTCCCTCACACCCTATTATAATTTTTTAAATTATTAATTCCATATTTGTGTTTATTATTAACAGAGTGGCAAGACTACGGCTGGAAAAAGTGAAAGAATGAAAAGGGAATCAAAATCTTTAAGACTGAGTCTCCTTCGAGTCAACTAAAGCTTCCTTACAAAATAATTTCATAAGTCATCCTATAGATTTTATTATTTTTTATTATTTTAATACAGATAAAATTTGTAATTAAATCTGAATTTATTTATTATTATTATTATTTTTTTTTTTTATTATTTAAAACTTAAATTATAATATTTATAATTATAATTTATGCACAATTGGTGCGCAATGCAATTTACAAATTTCTAAATTTTATGTATATGTTAAATGCCAATAAAAAAATGTTTATATGTATATTAATAAAGAGGTTTCTCCAATTTTTATTTTCTCTCATTCGTTTATCAGCGAAAGATCCCTGATCACATCAAGTATTTTTTATATATTTAAACAGCCAACAAAGATGATTCAAATGGAACAAATTTTATGTAAATCGAATTTAAATTCACAAATATACTGACGATATTCATTCACCTAAAGTTTAATAAAATAGTATAATTTATCCTAAGTCGTGACTGGAGCGTCAAACCAATTTATAGCTCAGTGCAGAGCAGGAGTCATGTGGCCTCAAGTTCTTGGGTCCCTACAAGGGGGCAGACCGAGTTTTAACCAAAACTAACTTATTGGTCTTTTTCTTCCAATTAATGAGATATTTTCTTCTTTGATCTAAGAAGTTCCAAATTATTGGTCCTTTCTTATTATTATTATTTTATGAAGAGATTGGAGAACATAGCAGACATGTCGTAATAACAAATATTGT
>KZ652481.1:49869-69716 GCA_001010745.2 Gerris buenoi | reverse complement strand
TTTCAGCTCTTTAGCTTAATCGGTTCGGGCGCTATGAAGCAAAGAGCGACATATCTACGAAACCCAAAAAATTCATATTTATTATCATTTTTTTTCTTATTTTCGGTTATATTTGAGCAAAAAATAGGCTCAGATCCATTAAATTGTGTTTCAACTGCCTAGCGACATTATTACACGTATGTGGTTTCTTGTAAATTTTAAAATATCATGTAAACCTTTAAATTTGACTGAAAAATTTCCTATTTCTCTCAGAAAAATTCTCCCCCCTCCTCGTCCTCATATGTCTTTTTTAGTAAGAGGTAGGGGGTTGGGGATTTCCAGATGTTGAAAAGGAGGAAGAATGAGGAGGAAAGCGAGAGTTTTGAACAAAAATATGGAAGGGGAGAAGGGGGAGCGAAGGTAAACGATGTGAGAGGTTAAGCGGGCTTGCATTACTTGGTGCATGCAGCCCCTTCGCGTCGAGGCACATTTTCTTAAACGCGCCAGCGCCACCCCGTTCTTCCTAAGTGAAAATGTCTTAGGATCACTTTTGTTGCAAATTTTGTCTACTTTTCGAATATCTAAGTATTTTCCCCCAAAAAAACAAAAACAAAAAAATATTTTTTTTAAAAGACTAATTTTTTGAGGGGAACGCACTGGGAAATTTTGGTGGGAAGTTGAAAATTCGGATTCAGCAACCCTAAAAACATTAAGTAAGCCCATTTCCAGAACTACTATCAAATTTTCCAGGTAAGGTCCCCTATTGCCTGGACTAAGTAGGAAAAGTATTGTTTCCACAAACAATTTTTTTTTTTTTCGAGATTTCAACGGAATTATCCGTTTTAGGTGTTTTTAAGACCTCCTGAATGGTTTTTAGCATGACGTATGTATGTGTGTATGTTTTTACTGTGAGGAATAAAATTATTTATTATTATTATTATTATTATAAACAGAAGACGACTTCGCTCTAAAAAAGTTTGAGGATAGTATTAAGATGATTGACGGAAGATACCATGTCTCTTGGCCATAGAGAGAATATCCACTTGAAATTCCAGATAATTATTATTTTGAAAGATTGAAGTCACTATGTAAAAGACAAAACTTACAAATTGTGCCAGAGACAACGCGATACAAGAGCAACTAGAGATGGGAATTATGGAGCCAATAACAGAAAAGACTGTGACTGGTGATATCAAGCATTATCTGCCACACCATGCAGTAATTACTCTGTTCAACAATACAACTAAAATAAGAGTAGTCTATGATGCGTCAGAGAAAAGTCTAAACGAATGCTTAATAAGAGGTAGGATCCTGATGGAAGATTTAGGTGGAATATTAATTAGATATAAAATGTTTAAATCAGCACTTGTGTCGGAGCTCTTAAAAATAGGATTACATTTAAAGGACAGAGACGTAACTCGGTTCATTTAGATAAAAGACATTAAGACAAGCCACCAACACCCGATAATTTAATTGAACTTGGGATGACGCGCGTTGCATTTTTTATAATTTCCAGTCCTTTTTGGTTGAATGCAACTATACTAAGTCACTTAAACTGTATAGAAAGTAAAGTGTACAAGCAAATAGCAAAAAACATTTATGTTGACAATGTTCTGTGTGGAGCAGAAGAGGAAGAAGAAGCCGTAGACTTGTACAGTGAAACTAATAGTGTACAGTGTAGGAAATATTCTATTCAGCGAAAATAAATATCAGCGAATTTAGTTGTAATTCGGAAAGAGTTAGAGGAGAAAATTAATCATGAAGATTTAACGGAAAGTAATAGGTACAGCCGCAGTTTTAGGTTTGAAATGGACTGTAGATTTAGATACACTATCAATGAAAGCAAATTATTAATATCTATACATCAAGAACAAACGGTTATTTATGGACTCGAAGTGTGTACTATACTGGATTAATTCGACCAAGCTACTAGTTCTATCAGTCGAAAGAAGAATTAAAGAAATAAAAAACCACGGGGATGTTAAGCTTAAATTTGTCCCTGGAGACGAAAATATAGCAGATCTAGTTACTAGAAGCTGCTCAGCTCAGGAGTTAAAAGAAATGAAGCGTGGTGGAATGGACCAAAGATCAGCATAAGTAAGAGTAGGAAATTCCAACAAGCCACTTACAGATCAATTGCGATGTTATATTCAATCGAAGTCGAACGTCGAGATTTTTACATACTACCGACGTTTATTAAGGTAACATTTTATTTTTATGTTAACTATATGTTTAATTGTGTTTATTATTATTATTATGATTTTTGTTTAATTTTAAATTTTTTTAGCAAAACTATAATTGATATTAGCTTTTTGTACAATGTAGTTTATACTGAGTTCTCTCTTGGAAGCCATGTGCGGGATTTCCACACCGGTACTTTATAAACATAGTGGCTGTAATGTTCTCTTCCAGTTCCAGCCGGGAGGGAAGGAAAATGTCTCATCTCACCATGGGATATTATTTAGAATATCGGCAAAATAGAAAAAAGGTTTTTTTTTTTTAACTTTTACTCGGTACATTACTTGTCCTAGAACAAGCGAAGCGAGGGTGATTTGTTTGTAAGGTCCATCCCGAATATCGACCGAGGCATTGTACACAAGGGGCTGTCGAGATACAACAGAGAAGGAAAGGGGGTGTAGAGAGGAAAAAAAATCCAGTGAGACCAGGTTTTCGTTAGCCTCAAGCGAGAAGAGAAAAAAAGCGTGACAGGTCCAGAGCTGGTATGCCGCTCACGTCCGAGGGATAAATTATTCGCGCATAGTGTTGCGGGTTTATTAGGAAATGATCAAAGACTGATTAGCGTTGTGCGGTAGAGGGTGGTCCCGAAATCCGGAGAGATGCCGACGGAATCTCCTCCCCACCCCCCATGACCTCATGGAATATGTATGAGGCCTACAACTCCCCGGGCCCTCCCTAAATAAAACACTATCAAGGAACCGTCAGAGGCCCTTCCATATAGCCGCTCATTCCCTCCGTCTCCGTCTTACACGCCCTTCCATATAGCCACTCGTTCCCTCTGTCTCCGTCTTACACGCATCCCTATAATTGCTACAAAGACTCCTCGTTTCTTTGACCTATGTTGTCCAACACGTTTATTGCCTGGGCCAACATGATATCGAAAGCTGGCCTAGTCCCTCCTCTTTCGATCCTGACCTCGATACAATATGCTTGAGTCAAAAAGTTACATGATTTCCAAGTGTTATTGAGAACAGTTAAAAAAAAGAAGAATTATTCCAAATGAGTCGATAAAGTTTCTTTAGATGGATACTAGCTGGATTACAGTGTCGGACCCCGCAGTGCAGGGGTGAAAAAAAAAAAAAAAAACACCAGTGCACTGTTTGGGTCTGCCAAACCCAAGAAACATCGTACAGAATCCAAAGAAACATATACCTAAAGAGAAAAAATAGTAGAAGCTAATGAACTACACAAACCAGTAAGAAAAATATTTACGAAACGAAAATTTATTACATTTGGGATCCATGATCTTTGGGCTGCTGATTTAGTATATTTAATAATTTAGTATATTTGGGCTGCTTGCTATGACTCGACTTTCCGTAAAGAAAATAATGATTATAAGTATATATATGTTGAATGTTATTCACACGTTCTCTAAATTTTCTTGGAGTGAGCTGTTGAAGAAAAAAAAATGGATCAGCAGTAAAACTGCTTTTGAAAAAATAATTAAAAAAACCAAACGAAATAAAGCGGTAACGAAATTTGAGGTCATTATGAAGGACGAGGTTTGAAATATAATAGGGGGCGTCAGCTATTTTTCTAAGGATCTTGGATTGGAGTGATTGGATACGATAGGAATTGGAAGGTTTGGTGCAACCCCAGAGTTCTATGCCATATGTCTATGTAGGTTTTATTATGGCGTTGTAGATGAGTAATATGTTTTGCATGTTGAGTTTAGATGTGTTGTGTAGGAGTCTGTGTAAAAGTTTATAGCGTGTATTGCATGTTTGGCGTTTATGTTTGGTGTGATGAGCCCATGCTAAACGACGATCTAGGTGTAGCCCCAGGTAGCGGACTATTAAGGCTAGGGGTTCAAAAATAAAGAGTTTAAATCTATGTTGGATAAGTATTTTTAGTGTATCATAGAAGCGGGATTTGGTGTCAAATACGTAAATAATCTCATAAAAGAGAGCTAATTTTGTAATATTTTGAGGTTCTAGTGCAATTAATTTCGGAGATGTCGCAATTATCATTTTGCTTAGACACTAATGTTATCTTGAATCAAGATGGCGGCTCGTAAAAAGACTTGTTAGCGCTCACCTAGACCAAGGCGGTAAGAAGAATCTACTTAAAGCATTTTATGATTATGGTAATCAATCTGTCGGTGGTATTTAAATGTTGGGCTTTCTAAAAAATCTCTTAATACCTGCATCAATAATTAAGTGGACTCACTAATAACAACGTATTATAAATAAATATTGAGTTATTGTCTAAAATAAAGTAGGAAAGTAGACCTGTGATACTTGGTCACTGAGAGAAAGTTGAAAATAGTTAGCAGTTGTCATGTCTAGTGTCAAGGACGATATTTTGTTTAAAAACTTGGACGAACTTACATCAGGCACCAAAAAAAACTCAACACATTCAATTTTAAAATTAAAACCAACAGCAGAAGTAGGACATTTTTTCTCTTTTTTTTTGAAGAGGAAGAATGTCATGAAAAATAAGAAAACTTAAACGAAAGAAATTAAAATAGAGGAATGGCTAAGTGAGAAACTACCGCAAAGAGGAATCGAATCTTTATTAAAGAGAAGCGGAAACATTGGCAAGGGACGAATCTGGATAAAGGAATAGGGGCGTGGTTGATTTTAATAATTTTAACGAAGATAGTCCACTAGTTTGATAAGGAGATAATAAAGTAGGGTTGTATCTTTCGAACCCGACCGATTGTCAGATATCAGTTAACTGATTTAATTATCTAACCACCTCGTTAATTAATCTGGGCTTGATTTACAGTTATAGGAAACCCCTAATAAACTGAAGATCCCTTTGTATTCGGGGTTCGTTTTATTAATAAGGGAAAATCCCTTGCCTAACTAAGTATGAATAACTCGAGTTAGAATCCCTTTAGGATTCCTACTAAGAGGGCTTGACTGAGTAGCAGTAGAGATTTGATAGTAGCTCCTGTTTGTTTACTAATTTTAATATCGAAGGTATATTACTGATACAGGTAAGTGGTACGTCCTAGAAGGAAAATATCATACTAAATTACTTTGAGAAAGTACGCTACAAAAAAAGTTAAATTCGATTAAAATAGCTTTGTGCCATAAATAAATTTGAAATACAAAGCTATAATTTAAGACGACATAAGCAAATAAATAACTTGATAAAAACGTACATACGCCAATTCCTATTATATCAGCCAATAGTAAGGAGTTATTAGCTTTGAGATGTATAATTTCGGAGTACAACAAGTACGTTAGCCTAGGACAATGTTTGACTGGTGTCATTCACTAGTACCAAGGATATTACATCATCAAATCAAATTTACTGATTTATTAATAAGGATTCAAATTTAAGAACAGCAAGGTGAGTCAAGTCATTGGCGTTTAGTTTCAATATTTAGTCACTAATTTAACTAAGACCTTAAAGAATAAATGTCATGAAATTTCACTTACTTCTTACAGAGACTGGATACCAAAATCAAGCGTGACTTACCTGGAAAAAAAAAATCATCCAATTAACATTTGTTTACCAGACAAAAAAATACCTTTATGAATAAGAAAAAAATCTATAGTTCTTCTGTTTTCAAACGTTAACAGTGTGTGCAAAAAGTTAATATTGCTAAAATAGATATTACGGTGGCAATCCAGAAGCGATTATTAAATTATATAAACATAATTAATAATGATAGACAACCAGTTAGAGTATTATTATTATCGTTTTACCTGACACCTATTTATTAAATGTTTTTAGATTGTTGGGATCTAATTAAATTCGATTGTTCATTATTGACCCGCACTTCAATACTAGTAATTCTATTTGTTTTGCTAATAGTTTTCAGTTCTAACTATCCTTCACATCAGAAGTGTATTAACAAAATGTTCGTATTGATAGACGTGAACCGAATTTCATGTTAAATTAGTATTGACAATTAACATAAAACTTAATTATCGAAATGAGTTATTAATAATATCAAGGCTGGGTAAACTCATCGGACTTTCTATGAAATGTTGTGAGGTCGTACCACAGAATTTTTCCTTCATTATAAATAGTATTAGTTCAACTGATGGATAGGACTGGCCTTGGATAATTCTAAGCTAACCCCATCCAATGTTAGTGTATGAATATTCCTTGAGTCTCCCATAAAAATTCCTTCTTGATCTCCTTGAGGGTACCTAAAATGTTCTTTGTTTAAGCTTCTATTTATTTTATATATTTTTTGGAACGAAAAAAGAATATTTTACGAAGTAATAAAAACAGTGTAAATTGCACCACTACTTCTCAAAACGAGGTAAGGAAAACAGTGTAAATTGCACCACTACTTCTCAAAACGAGGTAAGGAAAACAGTGTAAATTNATTTTTTTTTAGCTTTCTGTGCACTAGACAGTTGTGGAAAATTGGAATGCTCCATAAAAGTTAAAGGGTGCATGCAACCCTGTATATGCGTAAAAGCGCCCGGAAGGCGTGGGGGTGATTAACAGAAAAGGACCGAATACGGATACATGTTATCCGTGCCAGTATACCGGAGCCTTACCAAACCGTCTGACATTGATGCTTTCCTCACTGTAGTTTCCAAGTGCTTGACAATTTTTTTCCCCATATATGTAGATAAAGTACGACCTACATCGATAAATAATGGCGATGCTCAACGCCTCCAAGGGTAAGGATGTTAATAAGCTATCTGTTGCCGTATGAGAGTGATTTGTATTTAGGAAATATTGTTTAATGTAGCAATGTAGGTATTAATTTATATTTTTATATTTTATTTTGTTAAATTGATAAATTAGTTTTATATTGATTTTTGACAGACATTCAGTAAAAAGGGATCCGTTCTCGTCCTAAGCGCTCACACTATCAGTAAAAAGGGAACCGTTCTCGTCCTAAGCGCTCACACTATCAGTAAAAAGCATCATTTGGAAGATTTTCAGGACGCTGTACTCTGCCTTCAACAGCCTTTATTGCACCAAAGGCTTGCAATTGAATTTCTAACCTGAAACTTCCAGTCTGTCCAGTTTTGTTGCCCTTCTAATTTCTCAATCATAATTTTGGTAAACTCCATAATNAAAAAAATATATGCAAATATGCAAAATTCGAACTCTAGCTTATAACGTCACCTTATTCCACCCCCACTCCTCCTCCTTTTACCTGGACCCGTCACCATATTCCACGTCTACGATTAAGCCCCTTCGCCAGAGTCGTGTATGAGCACCTCGTCAAAGTATACGGTTACCTAAGCCACGCCCCTCGTCAAAGTAGACCGCGTATCCCCTCTACTTGGTACCTGTCCGATACCTGAGATGGTCACGTCCAGCGTATAACCCCCTCCACCTACGTTACACTTTCCACCGTATAGTACCTCCTTCGACCGCTGTCCACCTAGAGCACGATCCCCTCCACCGTTGTACGTATTGCTGCACGCCTCCTTCCATCGTAGACCTTATACGCCCCTTTCCACTGCTGAGCGTCTTATGACTTGTCCCAGGTCATGTACGACTTAGTCCCTCACCTGAGTCCCTCGTAGGACGGTCTCGCCCCCCGGCCCCTTCCACTGTTGAGTTTGTACGTCTTACGCCTTAGCCCAGTCCCTAATACCGGCTTTTCCTAGAATATCTTCTACATCTTTATTTTTAAATTTTAATCCTCCATCTTTCTACAGCTCGTTGATCTGATGACCATTTGCCTTTGTCTCTGAAATAAAATATTCTATTTTTTGTTTTACTTCAAATTTACGTTTAAGAAAATAAACCGATAGACGTTTTGGAAAATCATCTTTAAAACAAAGAAAAAATTTGGCACCACCTAATGATGTGTTTTGCATTGGACCACATAAATCAGCATGAACATGAACAAGCTTACCAGGTTTGGTAGCCCTTTGGCGCGTACCAAAACTGCGACGGTGTTGCTTTCCATAAACACATCCTTCACACAACTCATTTGTTAGTTTAACATCAACATTATTAAATTTAAAAAAAAACTAGGGGGCTCTGCCACCTACTCGCTTCGCTCGTCAACCCTCCAAAAGCGGCCGCTGCCTAGTATAGAGAATTAGAATTATTTTGTCTATTTACCATGAGAACCGGGGACCGTTTTAAAAGTTTAAGTACGCCTTAATAGTTTTTGCACTTGATTAAAATAAAGATGTTACCTCGGAACAAAAATATCCACTTAGAACAGGGGACCGTGCGCCCATCCGAGCGAGTTTTATTAAATGTGTTCGAAAAGTTAAGAAACAATTCCATTTTTAGGTAGGTGTATTATTAAAAGTATGATAATTAGGATTTAGTTATCCAATATAAATACAAAGCCAACGGTTTGAAATTAAATTTTATTTAATAATTATAACAAAAACAAAGAGTTTTTTTTCTTAAATAAATTCATTTACATCGATGATTCCATCATAATCTACTTCATCAAATTTAAAACCAGCATACCCTTATCAAAATATTGACCGAGAATTTTATCAAAACGAAACATTATCATTATTAACACGTCACGTTATTAACACAAATGACGTCACAGTTCCCCGTCTCATTCCGCTCTACACCGACTATTTATTATGAAATCTGAGAACCTCCCCTTTCTGACCTTCAGCCATCAGGTGTCCGTTTTTCAAAACGACGCAATATTTTTTACTAAACTTGACAGTAATTTCTTTTTCTGTAACTGACATTATAGAAAACAAATTTTTCCTAGCTTGTGGTACATACGAAACGTTAGTTATGGTATTTCTGATCCATTGTCCTTTTACTGACACTTTAAGGGTAAGTGTTCATCTGAGACTTTTTAGTATCGAGACTCGTTCTCGAGATTGAAATCGCTCGTGGACATGGGGCTGAGACTAGTCTCGGAGACTCGCCGACTCTCCGAGACTCGGGAGAGGCTGATGTTGCTCTCAAGTGTTCAAGGTTCTGAGACTAATCTCGAGACTAGCTCTCGAGATTTAGTCTCAGATGGACACTTACCCTGAGTTCTATACCACCTTTACCCAAGGCTTCCATGAAAGTACCATTACCAACCAAAATACTGTGTGGTTTCTTAAAATCTTCATATGTATTATACCATTCTCTATGACTAGTCAAATGCTGAGTGTATCAATTATGAATATATCATTATGTCACATCACTGTTACACACATGCTACACATGCTACAAATCCAGAAGCTGATTTATTATTCTTAACATTTCTTTTAGGTTTTTCATCGTAATTTCTAATTTGAGGGCACTCATACTGTAAATGATTAGGGCTAGAACACGTATAACAAAGCTTACTATTTGATTGATTTTGATTTATATAATTGTTTTGATATTTTTTTTTATTTAAAATTATTTTGATTTGAATTTGAATTTATTTTTTTTTTTTTTTTTTTTTTTTTTTTTTTTAAGAAAAGGTGTCTCTGTACTATTGCCCAATTAAAATTATTTGTCTATATTTTCGTGAGTAACATGTTAGAAGAAAAGACTGATGGCAGGTCAATATAGGTAAATATAATTTACCACTACTATTACCATTGTATAGGATCGACTATATGACACACCTGTTGGTGTTGGTCCGTTCTGAATTGTAGTTTGTGTTTGTACTCAACTTTTTCCTATGTCAAGCATAGACTTATTTGTTGAAGTCAGGTACTAGAAAAGGCACTGTTAACCGTCCAACTCTATGTCATCCTATGTAGAGCTTAAATATTTATATTTTAAAAATAATTGTAATACCTCTCTTTTCTCTGTAAGTTAAGTTTATATAATTTGCAATGAAAAACGACATTTTTACTAAACAAGGTATAATCGATACAAATGACACGATATACTCGGATTCCGAAACACTGACTATTATTGAAATGTTTCAAAATCATTCACAATAATGTAACTAAAAAAAAAAATTAAATTTATAAATATAAATTCTTTTAATTAAACGTCATCTGCAAAAACCAATTTAAAACGAGGGAAGTAAAACTTTCTAACAAAAAAAGGGATTCCAGATGGATATAGTAATTGGGAAAATCCAAAGGTATACCGATGACAAACAGCTTGAATCGAGCAAAGCACTTTACCACGGACGAATCTTTGCCCTCGAAGATCTATTTCTAGGAATCAAAGAGATCAAGACTATAAAGAGGATGCTTTAACATCTGGGAACTAAGTTTTTAGCCGAAAGCGCTAGTAAGACAGACCCCGCTTATATTAACAGTGCTGTAAGTAGTAAGCGGTAAAGAGCTCTTTGCTTTAAACCAGTCGTCGACCAAACATCCTAAGCATATATTCTAATACAACACTTACAAAGTTAAGAAACTAGCCCAAGTTGAACTCAATAACCTAAAAATAGGTTAGATTAGTAAAATAGGTTACATTAGCAGGACACTATTTAGCAGTTGAGTTTCGGATACTCGGTTGTATAAATTCACGATAAGGGCAGCCGGAATTTATACGATGTCGGAGGTTCTTAGGTGGTTGCCAAGCTTGTCGTGGGAAAGTAAGCCTTTACAGTGCGATTAGTGGCTTCATGAATTTTCAACTAGTATTAATTCTGCTCAGCTTAGTGGTTCCGATTTTATGCACAAAGTGAATGCTAGATTGGATACCACTTTTGGCTTCCTTTTAGCCACGAAATGTAAACGGTAAAAATGAAACCGACTTTACTAAATTATCAACTTTAATTAATAATAAATTAACCTATTTCATTAAGAGAGAAAATAAATAAATAAATTAAATTTGTATAAACGGAAGAAACGCAGATTATACCCGTAAGCTAAGTACAAATAATCGAGAAACAAACAATTTTTCCTTCTCAGTGGTTTAATTATAATAATTTCATTTGTGAATTTTATAACAATAATAATTAGCATAAGTATCAGCATGCCATTATTAGGAGTACTTAATACATAATATTTATTATTTGTTTAGATTAGCAAATCTTAGAGGTAACTTTTAAGGTAAATCTTAAATGTACTTACAGGTACAATGTTCCTACACATATCTCTTATGATTCCCTCAGGTGAATTGGATGATAATGAATTACCCCGAGATATTGCAAACAATTACTCTAATAATAATAATCCAGTTAAACCACCGCCTATCGTTGTTTATTCTTATTTCACGAATCACACCGCAACACCCAACAAAGTACAGACTTTTCTTAAAAATAAATTTTGGCTTAAGGACCGAGGATCTCGCCTAATCTTTTATACTACCGATTTGTAGTATTTTGAAAAAAATAAATATCATCTGAAAACGGATAACTTGGAATTCCATACCTACACACCAAAATATCTACGCCCAGTCAAATTAATTCTAAAAAAATATTCCACCGAATTTCACTAGCGGTAAAATTCTGGCTGATCTAAAATCTAAAAACTTTAGTTAAATGATTAAAAAGGACTAAACTGACAAAATAGAAATACCTCAGTCGTTATATAGAGTTCGGATCAATATGCACTTAAAAACCTCAATATATGCATTTGAAAATTGCGAAATATGCACATAATATATGCAACTTATCCTCAAAATATATGCACTATAATATGTACTTATTCCTAATATATGCACTTACCCCAAATTTATACACTCAAATATGCACTTATCTCAAATATATGCACTTATTCCTAATATATGCATTTAAATATGTATTTATTCTTTATATATAAACTCCAATAGGCTGTTATAAATATTGAATAGTGCTAAGTAAAGTGCATTTAGAGGGTTTAAAATACCAAAAAACCTGGCATTTGAAGATTAGGCAGTAGAAGACACATAAGAATAACCACCAAAAATAGAGATATTGACTATATTTTAAAAAGAAATAAAATTTACCATTTTTTTACAATCAATTTTTAATAAATCATTTAAATTCAGGAAACAGTAAGAATATTTGTCTGAACTACTAAGACTTCCTCTAAATTTGTAATAATAAAATTTCGTTTGGGGTCGGAAAGAACCATTTTTAAACGTGAAAACGTTCTCTAAACGTCGCACGACACTACTGGAACATATACATAACATTTGGTTAAAGAAGTTATTTTAATCCAATAATAAGGGCAGCCCTCTATAAATCGTCAGCGGTAGCTTTGTCCAGGATTAAGTCGAAAAAAAAAGAAGAAAACAAGCCTTCTTAGGGTATTAACCAGTAGTGACTGGTAAACCCCCTGTCCTGGCAGAAGCTTAAGAAAGAGGGTACATGCACCGTTACACAGTGAATGACTTCGACTTCTAATCCTTAAAAGGTTTTGGTACCTAGATAATATATTTTTGACTAGAAGCATCATATAAAATGTGCACCTTAGTGAAAATTTCTCTCAAAAAGTTGAATATTTGTGCGAAAATATGCAATAATATGCACTTATTCCAGAAATATGCAATAATGCCCGAAATATGCAAAATATGCAATTTTAAATTTGGATTTAAAGTGGCCTAATACATTCCAAACATCATAATTTGTAAAGAAAAATCACTTGGGGCAATAAAAAAAATATATGCAAATATGCAAAATTCGAACTCTAGCTTATAACGTCACCTTATTCCACCCCCACTCCTCCTCCTTTTACCTGGACCCGTCACCATATTCCACGTCTACGATTAAGCCCCTTNAACAAAGCTTACTATTTGATTGATTTTGATTTATATAATTGTTTTGATATTTTTTTTTATTTAAAATTATTTTGATTTGAATTTGAATGATTAAAATTTTGATTATAACGATCTTCTGTTGAATTTCTTAGTGTAGAAACCGAAGCATTTGAGTTTTGATTTGATTTTTCCTGATTACTTCTATCTTGAAATCTTAAATCAACTACACAAAGTCTTTCTCTCAAAGCAGTCGCTGTTCTCTCTGTTTTAGGCATTGACTCCCATGCATTAATAAATTCAAAATAATCGTCCGGAAGGGAATTAATAACTCGATTTACAAATAAAGAGTCGAAAAATTTAACTTTATCTTCCTTCCACGTTCAATCCTGTAATTCTAACCATCATTTTTCCAGTTTGTTCATGTGTTTAGCTACACTTTCGGACTTCTCCATTTTTCTATACCCGAAAAATTCATTGAAAAGACGATCTTGCCTCTGTTCAGTCCTTTGCTCATAAATATGTGAAGTTTATGCCAAATTTCAGCAGCAGTTGTACACGTATTCATCAAGTGTCTCACTTGAGATGACAAACTTGAAACAATTAAATTTTGAGCCATGTATTCAACCTTGTCAAGTGCAGCTATTTTCTTTTCATACAACTCGATTTCTTCTGGTGCAGCATCATTTGGAAGATTTTCNAACCGTTCTCGTCCTAAGCGCTCACACTATCAGTAAAAAGGGAACCGTTCTCGTCCTAAGCGCTCACACTATCAGTAAAAAGGGAACCGTTCTCGTCCTAAGCGCTCACACTATCAGTAAAAAGGGAACCGTTCTCGTCCTAAGCGCTCACACTATCAGTAAAAAGGGAACCGTTCTCGTCCTAAGCGCTCACACTATCAGTAAAAAGGGAACCGTTCTCGTCCTAAGCGCTCACACTATCAGTAAAAAGGGAACCGTTCTCGTCCTAAGCGCTCACACTATCAGTAAAAAGGGAACCGTTCTCGTCCTAAGCGCTCACACTATCAGTAAAAAGGGAACCGTTCTCGTCCTAAGCGCTCACACTATCAGTAAAAAGGGAACCGTTCTCGTCCTAAGCGCTCACACTATCAGTAAAAAGGGAACCGTTCTCGTCCTAAGCGCTCACACTATCAGTAAAAAGGGAACCGTTCTCGTCCTAAGCGCTCACACTATCAGTAAAAAGGGAACCGTTCTCGTCCTAAGCGCTCACACTATCAGTAAAAAGGGAACCGTTCTCGTCCTAAGCGCTCACACTATCAGTAAAAAGGGAACCGTTCTCGTCCTAAGCGCTCACACTATCAGTAAAAAGGGAACCGTTCTCGTCCTAAGCGCTCACACTATCAGTAAAAAGGGAACCGTTCTCGTCCTAAGCGCTCACACTATCAGTAAAAAGGGAACCGTTCTCGTCCTAAGCGCTCACACTATCAGTAAAAAGGGAACCGTTCTCGTCCTAAGCGCTCACACTATCAGTAAAAAGGGAACCGTTCTCGTCCTAAGCGCTCACACTATCAGTAAAAAGGGAACCGTTCTCGTCCTAAGCGCTCACACTATCAGTAAAAAGGGAACCGTTCTCGTCCTAAGCGCTCACACTATCAGTAAAAAGGGAACCGTTCTCGTCCTAAGCGCTCACACTATCAGTAAAAAGGGAACCGTTCTCGTCCTAAGCGCTCACACTATCAGTAAAAAGGGAACCGTTCTCGTCCTAAGCGCTCACACTATCAGTAAAAAGGGAACCGTTCTCGTCCTAAGCGCTCACACTATCAGTAAAAAGGGAACCGTTCTCGTCCTAAGCGCTCACACTATCAGTAAAAAGGGAACCGTTCTCGTCCTAAGCGCTCACACTATCAGTAAAAAGGGAACCGTTCTCGTCCTAAGCGCTCACACTATCAGTAAAAAGGGAACCGTTCTCGTCCTAAGCGCTCACACTATCAGTAAAAAGGGAACCGTTCTCGTCCTAAGCGCTCACACTATCAGTAAAAAGGGAACCGTTCTCGTCCTAAGCGCTCACACTATCAGTAAAAAGGGAACCGTTCTCGTCCTAAGCGCTCACACTATCAGTAAAAAGGGAACCGTTCTCGTCCTAAGCGCTCACACTATCAGTAAAAAGGGAACCGTTCTCGTCCTAAGCGCTCACACTATCAGTAAAAAGGGAACCGTTCTCGTCCTAAGCGCTCACACTATCAGTAAAAAGGGAACCGTTCTCGTCCTAAGCGCTCACACTATCAGTAAAAAGGGAACCGTTCTCGTCCTAAGCGCTCACACTATCAGTAAAAAGGGAACCGTTCTCGTCCTAAGCGCTCACACTATCAGTAAAAAGGGAACCGTTCTCGTCCTAAGCGCTCACACTATCAGTAAAAAGGGAACCGTTCTCGTCCTAAGCGCTCACACTATCAGTAAAAAGGGAACCGTTCTCGTCCTAAGCGCTCACACTATCAGTAAAAAGGGAACCGTTCTCGTCCTAAGCGCTCACACTATCAGTAAAAAGGGAACCGTTCTCGTCCTAAGCGCTCACACTATCAGTAAAAAGGGAACCGTTCTCGTCCTAAGCGCTCACACTATCAGTAAAAAGGGAACCGTTCTCGTCCTAAGCGCTCACACTATCAGTAAAAAGGGAACCGTTCTCGTCCTAAGCGCTCACACTATCAGTAAAAAGGGAACCGTTCTCGTCCTAAGCGCTCACACTATCAGTAAAAAGGGAACCGTTCTCGTCCTAAGCGCTCACACTATCAGTAAAAAGGGAACCGTTCTCGTCCTAAGCGCTCACACTATCAGTAAAAAGGGAACCGTTCTCGTCCTAAGCGCTCACACTATCAGTAAAAAGGGAACCGTTCTCGTCCTAAGCGCTCACACTATCAGTAAAAAGGGAACCGTTCTCGTCCTAAGCGCTCACACTATCAGTAAAAAGGGAACCGTTCTCGTCCTAAGCGCTCACACTATCAGTAAAAAGGGAACCGTTCTCGTCCTAAGCGCTCACACTATCAGTAAAAAGGGAACCGTTCTCGTCCTAAGCGCTCACACTATCAGTAAAAAGGGAACCGTTCTCGTCCTAAGCGCTCACACTATCAGTAAAAAGGGAACCGTTCTCGTCCTAAGCGCTCACACTATCAGTAAAAAGGGAACCGTTCTCGTCCTAAGCGCTCACACTATCAGTAAAAAGGGAACCGTTCTCGTCCTAAGCGCTCACACTATCAGTAAAAAGGGAACCGTTCTCGTCCTAAGCGCTCACACTATCAGTAAAAAGGGAACCGTTCTCGTCCTAAGCGCTCACACTATCAGTAAAAAGGGAACCGTTCTCGTCCTAAGCGCTCACACTATCAGTAAAAAGGGAACCGTTCTCGTCCTAAGCGCTCACACTATCAGTAAAAAGGGAACCGTTCTCGTCCTAAGCGCTCACACTATCAGTAAAAAGGGAACCGTTCTCGTCCTAAGCGCTCACACTATCAGTAAAAAGGGAACCGTTCTCGTCCTAAGCGCTCACACTATCAGTAAAAAGGGAACCGTTCTCGTCCTAAGCGCTCACACTATCAGTAAAAAGGGAACCGTTCTCGTCCTAAGCGCTCACACTATCAGTAAAAAGGGAACCGTTCTCGTCCTAAGCGCTCACACTATCAGTAAAAAGGGAACCGTTCTCGTCCTAAGCGCTCACACTATCAGTAAAAAGGGAACCGTTCTCGTCCTAAGCGCTCACACTATCAGTAAAAAGGGAACCGTTCTCGTCCTAAGCGCTCACACTATCAGTAAAAAGGGAACCGTTCTCGTCCTAAGCGCTCACACTATCAGTAAAAAGGGAACCGTTCTCGTCCTAAGCGCTCACACTATCAGTAAAAAGGGAACCGTTCTCGTCCTAAGCGCTCACACTATCAGTAAAAAGGGAACCGTTCTCGTCCTAAGCGCTCACACTATCAGTAAAAAGGGAACCGTTCTCGTCCTAAGCGCTCACACTATCAGTAAAAAGGGAACCGTTCTCGTCCTAAGCGCTCACACTATCAGTAAAAAGGGAACCGTTCTCGTCCTAAGCGCTCACACTATCAGTAAAAAGGGAACCGTTCTCGTCCTAAGCGCTCACACTATCAGTAAAAAGGGAACCGTTCTCGTCCTAAGCGCTCACACTATCAGTAAAAAGGGAACCGTTCTCGTCCTAAGCGCTCACACTATCAGTAAAAAGGGAACCGTTCTCGTCCTAAGCGCTCACACTATCAGTAAAAAGGGAACCGTTCTCGTCCTAAGCGCTCACACTATCAGTAAAAAGGGAACCGTTCTCGTCCTAAGCGCTCACACTATCAGTAAAAAGGGAACCGTTCTCGTCCTAAGCGCTCACACTATCAGTAAAAAGGGAACCGTTCTCGTCCTAAGCGCTCACACTATCAGTAAAAAGGGAACCGTTCTCGTCCTAAGCGCTCACACTATCAGTAAAAAGGGAACCGTTCTCGTCCTAAGCGCTCACACTATCAGTAAAAAGGGAACCGTTCTCGTCCTAAGCGCTCACACTATCAGTAAAAAGGGAACCGTTCTCGTCCTAAGCGCTCACACTATCAGTAAAAAGGGAACCGTTCTCGTCCTAAGCGCTCACACTATCAGTAAAAAGGGAACCGTTCTCGTCCTAAGCGCTCACACTATCAGTAAAAAGGGAACCGTTCTCGTCCTAAGCGCTCACACTATCAGTAAAAAGGGAACCGTTCTCGTCCTAAGCGCTCACACTATCAGTAAAAAGGGAACCGTTCTCGTCCTAAGCGCTCACACTATCAGTAAAAAGGGAACCGTTCTCGTCCTAAGCGCTCACACTATCAGTAAAAAGGGAACCGTTCTCGTCCTAAGCGCTCACACTATCAGTAAAAAGGGAACCGTTCTCGTCCTAAGCGCTCACACTATCAGTAAAAAGGGAACCGTTCTCGTCCTAAGCGCTCACACTATCAGTAAAAAGGGAACCGTTCTCGTCCTAAGCGCTCACACTATCAGTAAAAAGGGAACCGTTCTCGTCCTAAGCGCTCACACTATCAGTAAAAAGGGAACCGTTCTCGTCCTAAGCGCTCACACTATCAGTAAAAAGGGAACCGTTCTCGTCCTAAGCGCTCACACTATCAGTAAAAAGGGAACCGTTCTCGTCCTAAGCGCTCACACTATCAGTAAAAAGGGAACCGTTCTCGTCCTAAGCGCTCACACTATCAGTAAAAAGGGAACCGTTCTCGTCCTAAGCGCTCACACTATCAGTAAAAAGGGAACCGTTCTCGTCCTAAGCGCTCACACTATCAGTAAAAAGGGAACCGTTCTCGTCCTAAGCGCTCACACTATCAGTAAAAAGGGAACCGTTCTCGTCCTAAGCGCTCACACTATCAGTAAAAAGGGAACCGTTCTCGTCCTAAGCGCTCACACTATCAGTAAAACTTCCAGCGCTTTTTCGTATACACAGGATTGAACCCTTTAACTTTTATTTTTATTATTCTTCAATTTATCCCTTTGAATTATTAATTCTTCAATTTTGGGTCTATTTTAGACCCAAAATTGAAGAATTTAACTTTTATAGAAAATTCCGATTTCCCACAACTGTCTTGTGTAAAAGGAGCTGAAAACCATTCACTAGGTTAAGCACCTTATTACGATATTTATCGGTATACATATAGGTATAATTACTTTTTCCGACCTCTGTCCAAAAAAAATACAATACTGATGACATATCTTTTATCTACGATTGATACGTAATATAAACATTGTATCTGTTTAGATTCGTAGAAAGTTATTCTTTACACACCTGTATTAATTGCGCAAGCGTGTCTCATAGTTTTGAAAAATTCCTCTTTTTTTCCTCTCTAGTGACGAAAAGAAGAAGAATTCCTCTTTTTTCCATTCTAGTGACGAAAAGAAGAAGAACTCTTCAACTTTACACACGATTAGCGAGTTTGTTTACAATNGAGTCTGGACCGATAACCTATTGAGTTAGCTTTGGAATAAAAATACAAAATATGTACAACCGTATAGATTCCTAAAAACCAACTAAACTTTAATAAAATACTAGTCAGTATTTAAGCAATATACTGTCATATCAAGTTGACGTGACATTACTTCAACAAATTTTACCCGATGAACCAAATCAATCTCCTAATAAAGTAGCCATGCATTTTTTTTTTTTTTTTTTTTTTTTTAATTTTGCTTTTAGAACTTTATTCGCTATGAGTATGACTAAGTTATATAATCATTTTAATTATATCTATAGATTTAATGAAATGATGGCGTAGATATACGGTGTTAGCAACAGGAATTGGTTGCATTTGCTGGCGAAGGAAGGGGTTTTGCCTAGGTGTTGACATTACAGGTTGCGGAGCTCTTAGGCCCGACGTCTGGCGTCTGGCGCGGAAGACATGGAACCTCGTTACAGAGACCCGACCCCACCTTATTTTGCAAACATGCCACGCTTAAACTATAAACAACTTACAAGGCTCTACACACAGCTGCCGCCAGCTATCCAGCCCTTCCAACAGTCTTCGACCCTTTTATTCTATTACCCTAAACTGGCCTAAACACTTCTAAACGATTTTAGTCCTTTCCTACCTCGAATTATTTATCCTGAAATTCATTTATAAATAGCCGAGTAAATCACCTATCGAGGTTTTCCGACGGATGAGAAGTCACGTTAAGAAGTGTTAAGCATCATGATGTCGACTGATTATAGTCGACGACAAACAATCACGATGCTCAACGTCAACTTGATGACCGGCTTCCAGTAGAACAAGATTACAACCAAATTCCAGTTGTCAAATCCATAAAACATTAACATATTTTATATTATCTCAATGGATATTTGGTTTATAAAAAACTTGAGTCTTTGTTGTTAATCCCCCCCCCCACACGCCTTCCAGCGCTTTTTCGTATACACAGGATTGAACCCTTTAACTTTTATTTTTATTATTCTTCAATTTATCCCTTTGAATTATTAATTCTTCAATTTTGGGTCTTTAGGGATCCTTAATAATTAAAAAACACAATTATTTTTTAATTATATACATATATATACAGTATGTCCCAGGATCGACTTGACGATACGTGAAGTGACCACCCCAATTTTTTGGTCTCAGAGAACCTCAACAAGTATACCAAATCCACACGTAGTTTCTTGCCGCCACAATA
>KZ652481.1:14428-25651 GCA_001010745.2 Gerris buenoi | reverse complement strand
CTGTATATATAACTCCTTCCTTCAGAAAAAAATTTCCGAAAAGCGAAATTTTCTTGATTTTGATATCCAACTTCAGGTGAAATTTTCTCATGGAAGGAAAATTACTAGGTGAAATATGGACATAACCTAAGTTAAACACTGGGCAATTACCTTTAATTTGGTTTTTGTTTCAGCCTTCTAGGACAAATAGTTTAGGAGATATGAGCGTTGACGTAAATGCCCACAAACACACAAATTAGCGTGCGAAGGAAATCAAAAATGGCCGCCACACCTAAACGGTTTAAGATAAAAAATTTTTAAGCATTGTTTTGAACACCTTAAATATGAGAGAAACAACAGGGAAAATATAATTTTTTTTTAAAATGGTCGAGCAACCAACTATTTAATTTTTGGACCACTTCGTATGGATTGACCCCCCTGTCAAATTTCACTGATGACTTCTTGGCACATCTCTTAGACTCTAACTCTCTCTGTAACAATATTTTATTGAGTCTATTAATGTCTTAATATGACTTTTCCATGTAGCTTTATCATTTGGAGCGAAGTCGATGTCACAGTTATAATGTTCGCTCAAAGTGGTTCATATCTTGCACCAACTTATTTTTAAATTAACTATCTCGTCTGCTATAATTCTAGGATATCTATAAGCTTGCATATCGGGGACGATGAGATAGCACTTTGAGTTAAGCTTAAATATGTGCAATTATACCGGATCAACTCCTGTTTCTGAATGTACATGTAATTCGGCGTAGCACTAGGAAGGAAAGAAAGCTTTTTAATAAAAAAAAACGTACCGATTTGTACTACGTTTTTATTAACTTGCTTTCTTGTTTGTTTGTGTGTTTGTCCGGTACAAATCTTGCAATCAAATTTTAACTAACATCCCGAGTAGCTAGACATTTGAAACAATCAGAACAGCTCAGAACACGATAACAATGCATTATTTTAATACTTTTAGTCATTTTTCAGCAGAATTTAATTCGTTTTTAGCAAATTTGCTTTATGGAAAGTTAGTTCGGCAAAATTCCGCAAGTTATTTTATTTTTTATTATTAGGTATTATTTTTTTTTCTTTATTCACCACCAGAAAATTTACAAATAAAATCTTTCCTTCACAATTAATTATAAAACATAAAAATATTACACAGAAAGTAAATAACATTTCTAGGTGCACCCTCCATATGAGCACAAGCTCGTGTACGGGGGTGGCCGTGTGAACCAACACTATTAAAATATTAATTACTTAAGTCGACAAACCGAAGAAATTCTTTTACAAAATATTCACTTTCGTGAAGATGAATAAATAAAAAAAATAAAAATCCATAGCTTCTTATTTGATCACATAAAATTGAACAAAAAAATAATAAATAACAGTTCTATAGAGATGAAATAATAATAATAATAATGGTATAAATTGAATATATATAAAAAAAACTGAAGATGACCCTATAAGGGCCGAAACGTCTCATGGAAGAATGAGTAAATAAAATTGCTTTTATCACACCTAAAAAAAAAAATATCCATTCAACAAGAAAATCGAAAATTGTAAAAGGTGTTAATCTCAATATTTATAAAAAATAAAAAAAACATATATAAAGCCTAGAGCAATGTTTATTGATCAAGGTCCATGATGCACCACACAGACCTAAAATACATTAGCTTTATTCATCTATAGTTTTAAATACCAGACACACATACACATACACAACCGACGCACACGTACTCTTACAGACAATCCAATGTAATTACTTTTTGAATGTTAATAAAAGATAATGATAATGTAAATATGGAATTCGATAATCTAATTTATTCTATCTAGTAGGTACTGTTTTAAGTTAATCCGGAATATTGTGAAGGAGGGAGGGTGAACTATGATACGGTCAGGCAGACTGTTATAGAACCTAGGTCCAGCATATGCAGGATGATTGATAGTTATTTCTTTTTTACAGGTTGGCTCCTCTAATCTGTATCTTGTTTGTCTTCTAGTATTAAAACAATGTTTATAAACCTTAAAACGATGTTTATTTTTGTAGAAAAAGCAAGCAATCCTATAATTTAGAAGTTGTTTAACAGAGAGAACACCGAATTCTTTATAGAGAAGATCAGTTGGATACAGGGAAGACTTCCTTAGACAAATATTAATAATTCTTTTATGAATTGATATAAGAGGACTTAAATGATTTAAAGTTATACCACCCCAACCCATAACTCCATGCTCCATGATTGATTGACCTAAAGCTATAAAAACGATTTTTAGTTTTTCAGCATTGAAAATATGACGTAGTTCTACAAATTTATAAATTGTTCTTCTTATCCTTTGAACTAAAGCATTTATATGTAAATTCCACCGCAGATGATTATCAATAATTACACCTAGATATTTAGTATCAGTAACAGGTTTAATTTTAGTACAGGTACAGGAATTTAAAGGATTGTTACAGATATGGCTATGCAATTTAACTGATAATGTATCACTTGGTTTACCGCCTTCTCTTAAGTAGAAGGGAATAATACATGGTTTATTTATGTTTAGAACTAATTTATTATTATCAAGCCAGGTTTTTATTTTTTGTAGTTCAGCGGTTGCTAAAGCAAAAGCTTCGTTCCAGTTGTTTCCTTCAAACACAGCCACAGTATCGTCTGCATAGGCGACAATTTTTCACTTGAGGTTAATTTTTACGAAAATTATTTATAAAAATTAAAAATAGTACAGGGCCCAAAACTGTACCCTGCGGTACTCCTAATTTAATATATTTTTTAGCACTTAAGTTCATATTGATTTTCACCATCTGACTTCTATTTGACAACGAGGAACGAAATAAATTTAGTTCTGATCCCTTCATTCCGATTTTAAATAATTCTGGAATAAGCAATTCGTGGCTTACAAGATCAAAGGCCTTTTTAATGTCTAAGAATACCCCCCAATACTTTTTTATCACTGTCTAAATTGGAAATGATAGTATTTGTGACACTAAAGATAGCATCATCAGTTGATAATCCTCTCCTGAACCCATACTGACCCTCTGATATAATATTATTGGTCTCTAGATAATTCACCAAAATTGCTCTTTAATTACTTTCTCTATTAATTTCCTTACTACAGGCAGAAGTGATATTGGTCGATAGTTTTCTAAAAGATTTTTCGGATCTGAGCTATAAACCGGGATAACTACCGCTTCTTTCATCTCCAGAGGAAACATTTTCTAAACATAAATTGATTATTTTAGCAAGGTGATCTGCTATTAAAGGCATTATAGTTTTTAGTAAGGCAGAAGATATATTATCACATTCAGGGGCTGAATTTAATTTGAGTTGTTCAACCATTTTTATTAGTTTATTAGGAGTTACATGTATACATTTGAACAGAGGATTAATATTTTCACTTGTCCTAGCATTGTCTAGAGATTGGTAAGAGGAGACATCCGTTTTAGCCCTAAAGGTATTTATATTATCTTTTATTATTTGGGATCCAACGGTAGCGAAGTGCGAATTAAATTCTTCTGAAATTTTGCTAGCTTCAAAAATTTGAGTTTTTTCCATAGCTGTTATTTCCGTAATATCATTTTTCCCATTTTTACTTATGCTTGAAGTAGCCTCATTTACTACCTGCCAAAATAATCGAGAATTATTCTTATTTTGCTCAAGTTTAGATGAGTAATAATCCGATTTAACTTTCCTAGTCCAAAAAAGTTAATTTATTTCGATATAATCTATATTTTATTTTCAGATCCTCGTTAAAGGGCTGTTTTTTTAACTGCCTAGCAATTTTTTCTCTAACTTTTATAGACTTAATCAAGCCAGAAGTAATCCAAGGTTTTAATTTACGTTTTCTACCTGAAGGGATATGAGTGCTAGGTTTAGAACATAATTTGATAAGATCTAGAAGCTTATTGTAGAAACTACTAAAGCATTTTTGAGCATCACTCAGAAATGGGCGGTAGATAACTTCCCAGTTCTCATGAGAGATTTTATCTATAAGTTGAGTTTCATCTAGAATATTTTTTCCATCTAAATTTGTATTTTGATTAGTTTTAGTTTGAGATGATTTTGTAGTTGTATTGGAAGCTTTACATAATGAACCTAAAATGGCAAAATGGTCGGTTATATGACAGGTGTAAACTGCTGTTTTTATATCCCACACTGACGGACATGTGAAAAACAAATGGTCTATACATGAAGGGCTTGCAATATTATGAGGACAATTTCTCTTATCCGCTAGAAGATATTTATTAAAACCGTGTTCTAATAGAAGATCTATCTACGGAACTATTTATATTTCACTAACATTTTATTTAACAATAAAAATTATATTATCAACATTACATATTATACAAAAAAAAACAACAACACACTTACATATTCAACAGAAAATTAAAAAACGTAGTATATAAAAAGTTCTTTTTATCTTGTAATTAGTTTTCTACATCATAGCTTTTGCTACCCCAAACTTGGCAAGCATAGTAAACTATAGTTCTCGAAACAGCGTTAGAAATTTGGTAGTTTGCCTTTATTCGGACATCATTCCTTGAGAGTAGGTTTGTCCATGTGGCGTTAAGTCCTTGCTTAGCAGTAGATAGTCTTGGTGTATAAAAATACCTGAATTTTTGAGGACATTAAAGGATTTAAGGTCTCTAAACTTGTCCTTACATTTCACTACAATGTTTTTTACAGGCCCAATGGTCACTGTACATATTAATTTTTGGTCTATATCCTGTTTTAAGACTTGGTGTCAAAATTTAAAAATTTCACGTCTAAATTGCTTTCGTCCTCACAGGCAAGACCGTAAATCAATAAATTATTAGATCTGGTTTCCATACAGCAGGGCGTCCAGGCGGCTTTCTAACGAGCTATTTGAATCGTTTTACGACCCAAATATTTTTATTTTTCTCCTCTCCTTAAGTGGTAGCAAGTTTTAACATTTTTTTCGTCCAAAAGCCTGGACAATTTGACCATTATAGAATTCCTTTGAACCCCTTGAAAATCGGTAGACAATGTATCGAATTGAGTTTTTGGAACGAAGTTCCTTATGGCACGTTCTAGATCCCGGGAGTGAATCCGAAAAAAACGACCAAAATCATCGTCACAAAATAACCGTCATGCAAAATCCGTCACGAAATCTACCGATGACAATAACTTAAGTAAAAGTTCACCGAGTTAGTTGAAATTTGGACACATGTTCATTTTACCAATGCCCAGGCTAAGGTCGTTATGACACCGTTATCCGCCCAAGCGTTCACGCGCAACGCTCGCGTAAACGTAAGCTTCAAAAATGTAAGACGGGAAAAAGTGTTATTAAGGAAGCCTGTTACTTGACTTGTTTTGTTTATTTTTGTTATATATGTCAAATGTCACTTATTTCAATCTAACATTCTTTAACAATCATACTCTTTAACTAATTTTTTTCTTATATTCAATACATATTTATTGCAAGGTGCTTGCTTTAATGATACAAATAACACTTTTGATCGGAGTTTATAGCTACCGCCAGGTGACCTGCTCACGAAGCAGATCGGAATTTATAGCCACCGCCAGGTAACCTGCTCACGGAGCAGACCGGAGTTTATAGCACCCGCCAGGTAACCTGCTCACGGAGCAGACCGGAGTTTATAGCACCCGCCAGGTAACCTGCTCACTGAGTAGTTCAGAGTTCGCTCTGTGTCCGGCCCTCCTAGTGTATATTCAAAATTTATTTTGAGTAGCAAGTCAATTACGGGTTTTTAATAATCTACCCATTCGAACCAACCAATCAACTACGTAATAATTGTACATCCCTATTTATTTTCAAATTAAACGTTGGCTGTGGAATTTATTTAAAATATTTTATTTGAGTACACAAATTACTCCAAATCACTCCGCTTTGCCGTAGTAATTAATATTTCATATTTGTTAAAAAAAAAAAAAAAAGTCGAGTAATTAATATTTATAACATTTCAAGTATTAGATATTCTCTGTATCATAAATTTACGGTTTTAAGTTTCATATGGGAAAGTAGGAGATGTTGGAAATAAACTAACTACTCGGGGGGTGTGGAAGGTAAAGACATACTGGACTCTACTATGGTCTTAAACACCAATATGAGAAGACAAATAGGATCTAAAACCTTAACATTCTTATTATATAAATACAATTAAATAAAAGCTGGTATGAAGAAAGAGTTGAGCTTGTGCATAGTTGTTATTAAATTCTGCTACGGAATTACTTTAAATAATTCCGTTTTACATATTATACGTAGCGATAATACCACAGATACATTTGAATTAAGAAGCTTACATACATAAATAACTTTCTTTTAACAGAAATATCCGTGCTTGCTAAAGATTTAAACATCGGGGCAAAGGGCTCCCAAGAAGGAAAACCTATCCAAATGAAATATAGAAAAGTTACCGAGATAAAACTCATCGATCCTCCGGTCTGTATTTATGTCGGTTTCGTATAACATTTCGAGGGGCTAAGAATTAGGGTACAAAGGGGAAAAATTAGTTTCTATAATCGGTTTGTATATTAACAAACAGTCGCCTCACTAGTCGATTAGAATAAGGCCCCGATATATTTTAAGACGTAGTTTAGTTTTCATAGTTTATCATCGGTGGGGATCTCTTAATACCCCGGGTAGTGTGATTATAGCCTCCCGAGTATAATTCTTTATAGAACGGTTGGGGAAAGGGGTTTGGCCGCAGAAAGGCGATAAAATATCAGGGGGGACGAAGTGCCGAGGGTCTTGGGGGCCCGTTCCTGTTATCGTCACCCGGCAAGGCATCCATTTCTCATAGTCTCCAAGCTATTGCGCACGATCCGAAAACACAGGCTCTTTCATAGCGCCTGCTGCTTTATTAAAAGACTACCACTTGAAGTAAAATAGTATCAATTTTAGGTAAAGACATAAGAGTTTGACCATGTTACGGTGGTCTACTGCACGGCTGAGATGACACCAGCCTCAACACACTCACGTGTTTTACCACCCACCAATTCTCACGTTCACTTTAAATATTGGCTTTATACGTTCAAACAGAACAACTTATAATGACTTGGATAAAAAACAACTATCAACATCATATATAATATCATCTATTTCACTGGCTAAAGAGTAAAATAAATTAATTTTAATACCTCCACATACATGAATTTTAAGTATTCAAATTTCAACTTGAGCTTTGTGTTTCGTTGCATTATTTGTGGGATTCTTGGTATGCTATTCTAAATACGTTCAAACAGAACAACTTATAATGACTTGGATAAAAAACAACTATCAACATCATATATAATATCATCTATTTCACTGGCTAAAGAGTAAAATAAATTAATTTTAATACCTCCACATACATGAATTTTAAGTATTCAAATTTCAACTTGAGCTTTGTGTTTCGTTGCATTATTTGTGGGATTCTTGGTATGCTATTCTAAATCAATTCGATTAAAAACAAAAAAGAGTATAGGTATAAATAAATATATACATATATATATATATATATAATATATATACGTACATACTGCATACATACANATATTTATATAATAAATTAGATAAATAAATAATGATGACAATGAAGAAGAATCACTGATTAAGAATAAGAAGCACTAAGAGAATCATCAAATAATGATATTTAAAAAGATGACAAACTATTCATCATGAAAAAGGTGTAATTCAATAACCAAAGCTTTAGATGTTCTGAAGAAAGCTGCTTTAGAACAGCCGAAACCGGTCCATTGTTTATTACAATATTTTTGTGTTGTAACGTTGTTTGATTATTATTGAACACTTTCACGATGAGTCGCTGTCACGCATTGGAGAAATACGCAGTCGAGGATCTTATGTCAAACTACTACTGTGATAATGAAAATAGACTGCTAATCTGAGCAAAGTTTAATTGAGCATTGTGAAACTCAAGGGATGTAACGTTATCATTTTAAATGTCAGGGCTTAACAATTCGTTCAAATTAATAATATATTCGTATTAACACCCATTGTCTGTTACTAATAAAACAAAATAAAATTGCTTCGCTAGAAGAAATTTTACCTGTGGAACATATCAACAATATATTTGGTGAAACAACTAACTTATCCATTCTTTTTTATCTATAGATAATTGAAATCGATTGTGATTTAATATTTGAACAAATTATTTAATCCAAATCTCAAAACAACGAAGAGTATGTACTCAACTGATAGAAGTAGATCAACCGATTTCATGTAGAGGTTAGCAAGACTGAGTATCGGTTGATTCTGGAAAGTTGTCCAGTCAAAAGGGTGATTTTCTGGTAAAGCCAAGAAAGCTGAATGTGGTCTTTACTAGGGGAAGGATAGCGTTATTAAAGTGTCCAAGTCTGTTACAATCCTTTCGGGTCATATGCTGTAGTTTGCAGTTAGAAATGTCTAAAATCTTTAATGTCTAGCTTTACTTCTATTCTACTGTAACTCCAGCTAAAATCTCAAAAACTCAATACAGTTTTGCTCTTATTCGAATTCCTTAATTAATTTATTTTGTTGAAAATCAGGAGTGAATTACTATTTTCTTCTTCTATACCTACATCAAAATAAGAGAAACAATAGAAATATTATGTTCTATTTGCTCATAAATATCTTAAAGAATTATTCTTTTTTTTACTCTGTGAGATTCTTTCCTAGATTTTTTTTTTTTTTTTTTTTTTTTTTTTTTTTTTTTTTTTTTTTTTTATCCTTGGGACTTTTACAGCCGAAGACGCAGACAAGGTAGGTATGTCCGGCTGTACACCAAGTGCGCCGGGAAAGGTCGGGTCACGGTAGAAGTGCGCCAGCCCCTTTTTTCAAGGGTGCGGTCGAAGTGCGCCGGGTTAATTCCATCCACGGATATTAGACTAGACGGTAGGGATCACGCGCAGGTCGGGGTGAGGAGGGCTCAGCCTGTGACGTCAGCCGGTACACTCTGGCGGCCGGTTGGACCTCACAACCGCACTACATTGCAGTCAAATACGTCGACTAAATCCCGTCAACAGTCTCATGATTCATAAGATTTTTAATTTTTTCCAAATTTGCCGAATCTCTGAAGCCCTCTATAAGACCTTTATTTGGTTTACAACTTGTACTGAGGGTGATTCTAATTTAAAGTGAATTTTCATGTCCTAGATTAATAATTGGAGCGTTTTTCACATAATTGACAGGATTTTTCTTCATGGTAACTCAGTTAAGCTTAGAGAACTAAGAACTATAACCAAAAAAAAAAAAGCGCCGCTTTATTTCAACCACTACAAAAAATTTCAAAAGGCGATTTTGTAACAACCTTGGCGGTCCTAAAGTCAGTTTTTCTTATTCACTTCACTCTAGCTCATACATTAATAATGTTATTCAAAAACTTGTTGGATAANAAGAAAAATAGTTTTTTAAAAAAATTATTTTATTAGAACAAATATATAATGATGTGAAACATTAAGTTTTTAATACAAGAATGTCTTTCTCTTCATAGTTCGCAGAGCTTATATAGAAAACAGTGAAATGCTACGTCGGTAACATGTAAGTGTGTTAGTGCGTTTACTTAGCGTTATGTTGGAATATATCACCTCCCTTTTTAATGAAAAGATTTGGGGCAGGATGTCCCAAATCTTGACTTTCGTTAAGTGGTTCTTCCGTGGGTAGAAGTGCCTTTCTATTACGAAACCTTTTCTTAAAACAGTAAATGCACACTATTACAATTATCATTAACACAAAAATTAAAATATTATANCAACAGATGAAGATTACAGAACTGCTATAATCCATTCGGTAGTGATAGATTTCAACGTATTCCCTAATTTTGTAGTTTGTTGAATTCCAATTTCCGTTCCGCTACAAAGTTTATTGGGTTTAGACAGGGAGCAAGAAGGAATAACCCGGGCTTACCTGACTTCCCCTTCAGACTCTTTGAATAAGAGGCTGGCGCACTTCGACCGTCACCTTTTTCTAATCCTAAGGGGGGCTGGCGCACTTCGGTACCAGCCGTATGTCCATTTAATAAACCCGGCTTAGAACCCACAGTCTTCAAATTTGTGTGATGTCAAGTTATAAGTCGTTAAACATGTCGATTTTTATATCGAACCGAGATTGCCAATTTATGGTTTTCAAAACGAAACAAACCTGGTACTCTTTGGAGCAGCTACCAATTTGTTTAAACAATGGTTGGGGAACATAGAGCGAGGAGCCCGGTCCGAGAATTGAACGCGGAGCTGAATGGTAAAGGTGGACACTGGACACGATTCAACTGCTGATCAAGCCCCGAGCTCCTTATCTCGACTATTGAAAGCCACTTATTAGTGACGTAGTTGGTATCAGCCGGGGTAGCAAGTCCCCCATTTCTGGGGATTACACTTAGATAAGAAAAATATCTGAGTACATAATAACATTTGAATCTTTAGGCTTTGATTGAGATTCGATTATACTTGACTGGCATCCGTGTCACATAATCTCTGATACTACCTAAGCTACAATCTTAAAATTCTCCAGGAATGTTCCCTCAATGATAAAGGTAACTGCTGTGTATGTTCCAATTACTTAATTATTTAAATTAATTGTAATTAGTTAAGCAAACATTGCTCCACTTTCGTCGTTTTTAGAACATTTCTCTAATCCCACGAAATTAGCATTTTTACTTTCTCATATAAAGAGAAAGTATTGTGATGGCGCGAAAATTTTATTTTGAGATTTTGATGGATTTACACGTTTTGATGTCCCCTGAGTCCAAAAAAGTGGTTTTTAAAAAATGTCTGTCTGTCCTCTGTGCAGACGCCTGGAGCCTAAACTACAGGGCCGATTTTGACTAAATTTGGCATACATGTTCAGAAAAATCATACCCCGAGGTGAAATGTAGAAATTAATTTTAACTCTAAATTTGAGGGCGCTACCACCCAAAAACTCTGAAAAAACATGAAAAAAAATATTTCTCGAAAACGGTTCCGACGATTTTGATTAAAAAATTCTAAAAAGTAGTTAATTTTTTATTATTAAAATTACATAAATACGAAGCCAACGGTATAAGCCGTTTTCCCGGGAAAAATCTAGTTCCTGAGAAAATAGCTTAAAACGCGGCCCAGGAGAAGTTATTTTTATGATAATTTTCGATGGAATTTCCAATAGTAATTAAATGTACATATATAAGAAAGTTTGTCTGAGTTGTCTCGGACCGATTTTTTTCTTAAGGCCATAGACCACCGTCAACATTATTTTGGCCACGTCTATAAACACAGTTACTGGAAATTCAAAGGCAAAAAAAAAAAAAAA
>KZ652481.1:0-12873 GCA_001010745.2 Gerris buenoi | reverse complement strand
ACATTTTTTTTGTAGTTTTTACATGACTGTTTCAATTGTACTTTAGACAATGTGTAAGAAGTTTTATTAAAATCGTTATACTTTAGAACGGAAGATATGGGTAAAAACGTTGTTTTCTCTATTTTAACCATTTGGGTCCACTTAAATAAATTTAGCGATCTTTATCACTTCATAACAGTGTCAGTGTTCGTTTTATTAAAAAAAAGGTATTTTGTCTCATTAAATAAATGAAGTTAGAATTTTTTCTTGTATTAAGTACGCAGTATTATAATAATATACCTAATATATTGGAATAAGCGTCAGCACAGATCAATTTTACTTTTAACAAAATCCGTGATTATATTTTCTATATTTACAAAACTAAGTGACATTTTGATATACAACAAAAATAAAAAAAAACAAGTCAAGGAACAGGCTTCCAATATTGTCGATAACATTTTTTCCCCATCCTAAAATTTTTGAAGCTTACGTTTACGCGAGCGATGCGCGTGAACGCTTGGGTGGACAACACTAATTCGTTCGTCTAATTCGTTAGACATGAATTCAGCCTGGGCATTGGTAAAATGGACATTGTACAAAATTTCAACTAACTCCGTCATCTTTTACTCAAGTTATTGTCATCAGTAGATTTCGTGACGGTGATTTTGTGACGGTTATTGTGTGTTATTTTCGGATTCACTCTCGGGCTCCAAGAACGTGCCCCGTTAAATAAGGAACTTCGTTCCAAAAAGAAAAATACATAGATAAAAGTAACAAGCCTATAATCTTGCTTTGCTCAAGGAATTTTATCGGTTCGATGGCGGATATGTTGTAACTTATAACCCTATATCAAATTAAAACAAGTACATTAAACATCAGTGGCAAATCTAGGTTTTTTTTCTCAGGGGGGGGGGGGATGCGCGCAGATTTAATTTCCCCTGCCACACAGGGGCGGAAGTTTCGATAGTGATCCAAGAAAAATAGTTTTTTAAAAAAATTATTTTATTAGAACAAACAATAAATGATGTGAAACATTAAGTTTTTAATACTAGAATGTCTGCCACTTCATAGCTCGCAGAGCTTATATAGAAAACAGTGAAATGCTACGTCGGTAACATGTTATGGTATTAGTGTGTTTACTCAGCGTTATGTTGGAATATAACACCTCCCTTTTTAATGAAAAGATTTGGGGCAGGATGTCCCAAATCTTGACTTTCGTTAAGTGGTTCTTCCGTGGGTAGAAGAGCCTTTCTATTACGAAACCTTTTCTTAAAACAGTAAATGCACACTATTACAATTATCATTAACACAAAAATTAAAATATTATATATATCAATTCTTTTGAAATTTATAAATTTTGTAAGTGAAGATAACATTTCTTTATACTGATTTATTTCATGGGAAAAGTTTTCAATTTTTAAATCAACAGGCTTTAAGTCAAATTGATTTTGTCGATTATTTAGAGGTAAGTCATAAATGTTAGATAAATCGGGAATTATAATATCTTGAAGTTTATTGAGTGTATTTGAATACGATTGGATCACATGATCCTGAAATACAATTTTACATTGATTCTTAAGTTCGATCATATTGGTACCTTCAAGATAATATTTTTCAGAATCTGAGTTACAGTGTTCGGTAAACAACATTTTCGGAGATGAAATGATCCATCTATTTGAATCGATTTTTTGAACATAAGCATTAGAAATGTTAACTTGTGTTACATGACATAGGTTATGTATATCATTATGTAATAATATGTTTGTTTCACATCTAGATGTATTTTTATTTAAATTTAATACTATTAAATCTTTACATATATAGGTCTTATCAATAAGTTTCTTACATGCTATATTGGTTAATGAAAAATATTTATCATGTAACAAAATATAATTACTACTAGGAATTATAGATTTATAAGCTTTTATGGTTTGGCTGTAAACAGGTATTGGTATCAAATGATAATAATCATAATCTTTCTTTTCTACGATAGGTATTTCTAAAATAAAAATTATATTATGGTCTTTCGTATAACTTTTTATAACGGTAATCTTTTCTATATTTAGAATATTATTTATTGAAGGATCTAAGGGGAATTTACTTTCACCTAAATATTTCTGAGCAGATTCTAGAGCTGGAATTAATTCCTTTGGATTAACAATGGAATTGTGTAATATATTGGATTTAGCGAAAGTTACCGCTATTTCTAAGTTTTCCAATGAATCGTAGAATATTTGGAATTTGTTTACCATTTGTTGAATAGCTAGTTGAAAAATAAAATGGTTAAACATACTAAAATTGTTTTTATCGTTAATTAAGTTTTTTAACACGTTTTCTAAAACTTTTTGATTTTGTGATAATGTGTTAATACTTTTTTCGAATTCAGTAGTTACGTTTTCGAATATTGTCATTTGCGATTTAACTATCAATCCAATATTATTTTGATTATTTATAAGTTCTGAAATCGCTTTGTCAAATCTCAAAGCATCATTATTATCTAGGTTCCCGGTTATTATCTTTATTACGGATCCCAGTCCATCTATAATTCCACGCTTATTTCTAGATTTAATATTATGTAGAGATAAATTTAAGTTAGTCATAAGTTCAAGAGAAGGATTGAGTTGGAAAAATTGTTCTGTTATCTTTGCATGTAAGACATCCGCTTGTTTAAACGGATTATCAATACGTGAATATATTCGATTGTTTGATGAATTCTTAATTTGGAGATAGAGTTGTTGCAGTTCTTTAAATTCATTTAACATCATACTTAAATTAACTATTTTTACAAATTTCCAGCTGTCTGATTCAATTAAAGCTTTTCCAAGTTTGATAGGAAGTAAACCAGGGTTTTTGCTGAGGTTGGTAGTCACTGACCTTGTCCAGACGGTCCTGGTGAGGAATGCAAGGTTGAAGGCTGTATATCTGTAACAGGGGGAGCTCTTATCTCTTGAATATGCACTATTATGATTTTATTTGTGTTTTTATTTTTAACCTTAATCCTATTTCTTTCTAGTAAAGCTAGAACTTCATATGGGCCAATGAATCTTTCATTTTTCTTGTTTCTTTTCTTTGGATTTTCTCTATAGACAGTTTGGCCTATATAGAATTTATTATTACTGTCGGCGTCTAGATTAGCTTTCTCAGTAATCTTTTTCTTATTTTCTGACAATTGTTCTTTGACCTTCTCGTAAACCCTTTCTAATTTATTCTTATGGGTTTCAACGTAATCCGAATAGTATTTTGAAGGTATAAAAATTTCGTTCGGATTCCTAGAGTCCGTATGCCCAAAACTAAGTTCGAAGGGTGTAAAATTAGTGGAATTAATTAATTAGTGGGTGTAAAATTAGTGGATTTAATATTAGTATGCGGTTCGATTTGTTCCCAATTTTTATTAATAATTTTATACATCTTCTCCAATGGAATGCTAGTGAAAAGACACTTCACATTATAATAAACTAACATTTCGTCGTCATCAATACATATGTCTTTAATTTTTTTTTTTTTTAATTCTTCTGCGTTGATTATGTCGTAAGGATTGTTATTATTTACTCTGTCAAGCGGGGGGTTGACATGCGCGGATAATTTTTAATAGGTGAATTTCTGCTAGCAATTATTGGGCGGAGAGGGTGGTAGTTTTTATGAATTTTTAAAATGCCATGAATTCTGGTACAGTATGGTCAAAATTAAGCTTGGTTTTTTCTTGTAATGTACAAGATTATTGATTCATTTCAAATATTCTTTCTTAATATTATTTAATTGGTTATTTCCGAGTTTTCTGTAAATATCTTGTAAAAGTTGTTCCATTTTTTATTGGCAATCTGCTTTATTCATTATAATAGTTTTATTGGCTTTATCTGTTTTTATAATTATTATCTGGGTTTTTTTTCTAACGAACGATTTAAGTGTTATTATGTCCTGCATTATTTTTGTTTGTCTAATAAGTTTTTATTTAATTTTTTATTATAAGTGGATTGGTGGTTCCTAATAGAATTTATAAAGCTATTTCTTAAAACTGATTTGTGGTTGTCAGGAGAATGAAAATTATTCAATAGAAATGCTATATCAACTATGATTTTAAGTATTAAATTGTCTAGGTTGAGAGGTGTTAGGTTAAAATCCTGCCCTAGGCTTAAAACACTAACTATATTATAAGGTATCGATTGTTTTGTTAGGTTTAAGCACCGATCTTTTTTGTATAGTCAGTTGTACCAATCTAAATTCTTTAAATCTTTTGGGTTGCCCATTCTTATTATGTTGTGTACTCTTCTTTGTATTTGTATAAAATACAAATGAAATTCTACTGGCGACTCTAACAAGGGATCTCGTAGCCGATTTGAGGCTGACAAGTTCTTATAAAAATGTGAAACCAGGAATTTAGGTCGGACCGACTTTCATCCGATAATCCAGGCAAACCGTTAAAAAGTTATAAAACACTTAACAAAACGGCATAACATATTTTTATAGGCTCTTCTCTTCGAGACATTAAAAAAATAAAAATTAAAAAACCGGTAAATGTGGTAACTTTTCCGTAATCATCGAGTTATTCAAGTCGAGGATTTCATAGATCCCTTCCAGACTGATTTAATGCTTCCATTCCGTTTTTGCACGGTTTTTTCCCCCCTAGCAAAAAAAGAATAAATTAGTTAGAATCTCTTAATAAGGGGGGGGGGGGGGGGGGCGCTGTAAAAACTTTTTACATCTAGACTTTTTTATACACAAGCTTGAAAGTTTTGAAGTATTTAAGTTAAGCTAATAAAAGGATGGTTAGCTGCCTAGCGATACAAAACACCAGTGTACAACATTTAGTATTCAGCAAGGTAGAGTGCAAGTCATTATATACATCATTTCACTTGTTTTCAATTTACCGTTGTCACGACAGACATTTATTAAATACACTTACATACTTGGATTATTTAAGAGAAAAGTTATTTATTTAGACTATTTATTTTTAATCCTTATTATTAAAAGGTTTTTACTAAAGTCATAATAATATTAACAACTGACAACTTAAGTGTTTTGTAAAATATATTTTCATATCAAGTCGAAATGAATTTTTACTATTTGCAAGGAATAGAAATAATTAATTTTGTTGTTTTAAAAGACAGAAAAGATATTATTTAATCCCGACATAGACACCAATATCGTTATTTAGTTATAGTTACTAATCCCGAGCGTAAATTTCGATTGATAATTTTAAACGGATAATAACGAGAAATCTCGTTCGTAAACGAACGACGGATGTCTTTTAGGTAAATTTAGAGAGATTCGTATTCCGATAAAAATCGACCGACAATTTAACTCTTTTTCTCACGCTACGCAAGAGTAGCTTAAAATGTTTGTTCTGGTCCTTAGGCTCTAATTATAACCCTATATTAGAAATCGTAGATAAATTTATGGCATTATCGCTGGACAAATACGTATAAAAAACACATCTAAGGATTAATCGATTCGTCGTCTGACTACACAGATATAATTGTCAAGTGTATATTCTTGTGTTAAGGCGATATACTGATTAACCCTTACATGTGTGTTTTATTTGTTCAGTAATAATACCACGGTACTATCTGATTACTTGACTCGATATTACTTTTAGTAATAACCGACTAATTAATAAATACAAAAGAGAAAACTACGGTTGGCTTACATGACCGATTAATCGGATTGTTTTCATACCGAATTCGAGACATGGTCCGTTTATTTTGTAGAATGTTAAGTAATAATCGGGAACGTATTATACTAAGACTGTTATAACAATATCGAGACATATGAGTATGTGTTATATCATTAGCGCGAAACCTAAGGGGATCCTCGAATTTAATACGTGAGAGAGAAAAAGACAATTATAAAAGATTTTTTTTTCGGTGCGGATTTTAGAAAACCGTGCTGTTACTTAGAAAGGTCGAGATATAAAATGAGATAAACGAACAGCAAGGTGCTACGCCCGTGTTCTGTACATATAAGGTTGCACGTAAGTCTCGGCTAACACCGGCCACAGCCACTATTTCATTAGCCGTATCCTAGGGGAAATCTAGTACCGTAAGCTTAGATTTAATACGTTAGAGAAAGCAAAGTCTCGAAGAATAGACTAAGCCAAGGTCTTTTTTAGTCGCACCTCTTACATCTATCTATATTAGATTTACAAAGAAATATAGGTTTCAGTTTAAAATTAAACGAGACTTGGATTGCACCGGCAGAGTATCAGATGAAAAGAATCCTTGGAGACGGAAAAGTAAGAGACGCATGACAATTTGAAATCGACCTACATAAAATCCTTAGCTGTTATCAGAGGTAACGCAAGTAAGGTAAGGATTAACGTTTTACCTCGACTAAAAATAACTTGAATTTACGGACCTAGCTTATACGACTGCTTCCGTCTTAAATATGTTTTCCTTAAACAATAAACTTTTTATATTTATAAAGTGTTTACGGCTAAAGATTTAACTACAATATAATATTATCGTTATTATTATACACCACGTTGACGCGAGACTCCTGCAAGCAATCGGTAGCTGGTTCCTAGCGCCGATTTACTGCGATATCATGTGGGCCGATCCGATAAATGAAATCACTCAAGTTTCCCTTCTAAAGCCTTCGTAAAAACCACTGAGAACAACATTATATATCATTTATTATTTTATTAATAGATAGAATAGAATATAAGAAACAAATTTCAACTAACTCGATAATTTACAAGTCAAGGTATCGTCATCGGTAAATTTCGTGAGGCTTTGTTTTGTGACGGTCGTTTTTTGGATTCACTCCCGGGCTCCAGAAGGTAACATACGGAACTTTTTTCCAAAAACAATTGAAAGAGCATAGAAGGAGTACCAAAAGAAAAAAAATTAATAAATTAGTAACTTAACTAAGAAACGCCCCGGCAACAGCAACTGGAGAATTGTATTTATATATATATATATTCCAAAACATGCAGGGGACTTTATAAAGAATGACTTTTTTTCGAAAAATGTTTTTTTTTTCCTTTTATAGAATACAAATGAAATTCTACTGGCGACTCTAACAAGGGATCTCGTAGCCGATTTGAGGCTGACAAGTTCTTATAAAAATGTGAAACCAGGAATTTAGGTCGGACCGACTTTCATCCGATAATCCAGGCAAACCGTTAAAAAGTTATAAAACACTTAACAAAACGGCATAACATATTTTTATAGGCTCTTCTCTTCGAGACATTAAAAAAATAAAAATTAAAAAACCGGTAAATGTGGTAANCTATTATATATATATATATATATATATATTATTGTATGGAATATAGCAAGGAAAAGTTGAAGATATGGGCTTGAGACAGTAGTTGAAGGGCAGAGTACTATAGGGCTAAAGTACGAGGCAGTAGATTGGGGGCAGGTTGCTTCGCCCTTAGAGCGTACCATATGTCAAGCTAAGGTTCGTTGCCGCTAATGGTTATATACGCCGGTCTCTAAACTTACTTACTTCTGACCAGACTTCCACCAAATAAGTAACAATACCATCTTACCAAACTGACCACTGTGAAAAGTTTGTTTCCCTCCTGAGTAAAATGGACTGTGATCTTATGAGTGCAATAGATAGGACTACTTGGCCATTAGTTTACACACCACCTATTTAACTTATTATCAGAGTGATTTTTTTTTTTTAAATAGATGTTCTTAAATATGATGTCTTGAAGAAGTAGTCAAAATAGTTAAAACAATTATTTACCTTCTTTATACACTATATTTTGCGTTTCAAAAATTGCTGTTGGATGCAGAAGTTGTTTCCATCTACTGTTATTCTACAACATATCGACTCTCATCCCTTGTGTACCATTCTACTAATATTTCTTTAATCATCGTCACTATTTTACAACTCCAAATCGGAGTTCGGTAATGGCGGCTGGCCTAGTAAGACGCGATTGTTTGTACTCTCTGACTTTTCCCATTTTTTAATCTCGCAAAAATGAAATCTAATTCTTGGCAATCTCGAATGAGACTACTTGACTGGCCGGTATTTAACTGCGTTCTCTACAGCGCAGCGGTTTGGGCTCCTAAATACCACGACCAAATTGAAATATTTCAGACTACATTTTTGAAGAAAACTCTTTGTCTCTCTCGAAACACTGCCGTCAGACTCGAAACGGGCACTCAAAATCTGTCCTATAAAATATTTAAATTAATTTACAACTGGCTTATAAAGATGTTTAGTATGGAGGAAGAGCGCTACCCTCTGGTATGTTTGAGAAGATTACGCAGCCTGTGTCTTCAGTATCCTTCATCGAAGCTTCAACTTAGATGAACTGGTACGCTCAGATTAAACACTTCGCAAAATGTCTTATGACGGATCTATGGATGGATCCTGATTATAACACACTATTAAAAAATAAAAAATATATTCTGGAAAGATATTCAGACTACCTACCAGCTACGGACCTAGAAAAATGCATGGAATCTAATTCCTCCAATATTTACAAATATCTTCCACTAACATCAGAACCCCAACCCTATCTGCTTCTCGATAACCCCACATGTGTTACCAGAATAATTTCTCAACTCAGAACGAGCTGTAGATTTTATCTGAAAATTACTCACCAGTCAAATAGCGTTGTTTTTGAACCCGATATGTGCCAGTTATGTGGATTTTCACCATCTGATTTTGTGGATCATTTACTATTTCAATGTCAACCACTTTACAACCTCCGTGAAAAATATATAAATTGTATAATCAAATACCAGACTTTAGTAGAGGCTTTATCGCAGACAGACGCTAAATGGTTAAAGAAAATGCACAGATTTTTTTTTTATAGAAGTTATAAACTTTCAGTGATCTAAATTTTAGATAAAAGCATATTAGTAAACTTATTGATCTGTGCACGTGACGGATCTGTGCACGTGACGGATCTGTGCACGTGACGGATCGTAGTAAATTGTTTGTAAATATATGTGTGGTCGTGAGATTGTAAAATTTGGTTGTTAAAATTTGTAAAAGTTGGTTGTTATAATTTGGTTTTTTAAATTTATTAGAAGAAAGATGTATGTATTTATTTATGAATATAAATAATAATGTATATAAAAATAATAAGAGAAGAAAATAATAATGGAAAACAATTATTTTAAAATACAGTATTTTATTATTATAAGTACAACTCCAAATCTTTATTTATGTCACATTTTATTCTATTATTCGAAATTACTATTGTAGGTTACTGTTGAGCTATTTCGACTTATTAGTTATTCAAATGTTCTATTTTAACAACTCTACTATTGTAAAAAAAAAAAAAAAAAAAATTATCCCGACATTTAACACCGATATTCAACGATTTCGAGTCGATATTGCAATGCAAATAACTATTTCGCTAGTTCAACTTACTATCTTATTTTGTATAGTAGTAAGGATCCTATAAGGGTAGAAGGAAGAAGAAGAAGAAGAAGACTAAACTACTTCGGCAACGTTTCAGCTTAACCACCCATTTTCGAGCCTAAACAAAATAATTTATTCATAGCATGACAAGACAGTAACTAATCAGCTTAATTACATGTTGTTATAAATACTTACTTACCCCTTGGCACTACAGCCCATGGAGGGCTCTGGCCGCCATAACAACTCCTCGCCAATCCTCTCTATCTTGCGCACGTCTCCTCCAAGAGCGCACGCCCATCCTTCTGAGGTCATCTTGGACATCCTCCAGCCACCTTGGTCAAATCTTGGTCTTCCTCTTCTTCTTTCGTCTTCTGGTCTTCCGTCCATCATTTTCCTGGGTACCCTGTTTTCTTCCATTCGAGCAACATGTCCAAGCCTGCGGATCCTCGCTTCTTTAATAACATTAACTATGTCCGGTTGCGCGTACATGTCACTTATCTCCTTATTTGTTCGGAGCCTCCACGTTCCGTCCTCTGTACGTATCGCTCCATATATTTTTCTGAGAATCTTACGCTCCCATCTCCTTAGTTTTTCCTCGTCATTAACTACCAGTGTCCAAGTTTCTGATCCATATGTTACAATTGGTCTTATAGTGCTTTTATAAACCATAAGCTTGGTATTGCGACTTAAGTTACGCAATCTGAAGCAATTTAAAGTGCAAAATATGCTTTGTTTCCTGTGGTTAGTCTGGCATTTATCTCCTCGGATACATTATTTGCTTCATTAACTATGGATACTAAATACTTGAAGGCCTTGACCCTCTCGAACTCATCACCCCCTATTTTCACAATCTCTTCCGCATTAATCCCTCTGTTATGCTTTCCTCATGGCTCCCTCCAGGGATAGGTTGAACAATGTAGTCGACACCACGTCTCCTTGACGCAGCCCTTGCTTTATTTCGTATTCTTTTGAAAGTCCCCCCTCTACTTTTACTCTACTTTAAGTACCAGTTAGGGTCATTCTCACAAGTCGATTGAGTTTACTGGGAACTCTAAAAGTCTTCATAGCTTCCAAAAGCGATCCCCTCTTAACAGAATCATATGCCTGTTTGAAGTCGATGAAGAGCTGATGTAGATCTACTTTATACTCGTAACACTTCTCCATAGCTTGTCTCAAAGCAAAGATTTGATCACTAGTTGACCTTCCTGCTCGAAACCAACTCTGGTATTCTCCAAACATCATCTCTGATAGGGGGGTAATCCTCGACTTCAGTATCCTAGGAAATACTTTATAGAGGGTATTTAAGAGCGTAATGCCTCCATAATTACTGCATGTCTGTCTTGTCTGTCAGGGGGCATATGCTACCTACTGACCACTCTACTGGCATTCTTTCCGTCGTTCAAATCTCCTGTAGAAGCTCCTTTACTCTTCCTATTAGTTGCTCCTCTCCGTACACCCATATTTCCGCAGGAATATTATCCTGCCCTGGTGCTTTATTATTTTTTAGGCCACTTATTGCAAATCTAACTTCCTCTTCACTTGGCCGGGCACTCTCCACTCCCTCTGTTGACTGGTCTTCTTCAACATCCTCAAATTCCTCTGAAGCTTGGCTCTCTATGTCTTCTCCTTCCAGTAGTTCCTGAAAGTACTCAGCCCATCTATCCAGTATTTTCCCACTATCTCCAATAAGGTTTCCTTCCTTGTCCTTGCAATACTGGTTTTGAGGTTGGAACCCTCTCCTTTGCTCTTTGACTTGCTGATAGAAGACTCTTGTTTCCCCTCTATCCCTTAGCGTCTCAATTTTTTCCTTATCAAACTTCTCATCTTCTTCCTGCACAATTTGTTGGCTTTTCTTCTTTTTTCCTCATAGTCGTCCATTCTACTTCTCCTTGAATTTCTCTGGAGCATCCTTTCTCTTGCTTGGTTTCTTTCCCTGATAGCTTCTTCACATTCCTCGTCGTACCAGTCATCTCGCATTCTCCTCTCTACTCGCCCGATTTTATTACTTGCTGCTTCCTTGACAGCCTCCTTTATGCAATTCCATTTTTCTTCGATGGAATTTTGTGGCCATTCTTCCTTACTTCGGTCCAATATCTCTGATAGTCTTTCTTTGTATTTTCCTGATACTTCCTCTATTCTTAACTTATTGACATTGAATTTCTCTTCCTCTCTTTCCTTCCTCTTTCTAGATCTGTTCAGGTCCAGTCTCGCTTTGTATCTGACTCTCACCAACATATGGTCTGAGTCACAATCAGCTCCTCTCCAAGAGTGCACATCCGTGATACTGGTGGCATGTCTAGAGTCTATTAGGCAGTGGTCTATTTGGTTCCGCGTTCTACCATCAGGAGCCACCCACGTTGCCTTCTTGATATATTTTCGCGAAAACTGTGTGCTTCTTTTCATTTTCATTCCTCTACTAGAAGCAAAGTCTATTAGTCTGCTGCCATTCTCATTTGTCCTCCTATGCAGACTCTCTTTCCCTATAACATCCCAGTACATTATCTCCTGTCCTATTTTGGCATTTAAATCTCCGAGGATTATTTTAATGTCATGATTTGGTGCCTTGTCATACGTCTCAGTTAGCCTATTGTAGAACCAGTNTTATTAAGAAATTTAAAAAAATCGGCAGATATCATGTTGAAGTAAGAATAAATTATTTATCATATTATAGAAAGGTTCAGCTCAATCGTAAAAATTATTCCAAATATATTTACCTGTATAATACATATATTACCTTATTTTACTGTTTCAAAAATATAAAAAAAGAACATAATTTTAAACTGGCTAACAAACTACCATTGGCCCACAAGTACAGTTAGACAAGTACTAGCAAAACCTTAGTAGTTACTAGTGATGCTATCTGTACCCTGAATAACTATTTTGTATAGTAATAAGGATCCTATAAGGTTAGAAGGAAGAAGAAGAAGAAGACTGAATCACTTCATATCGGCATCGTTTCGGCTTAACCAGCCATTTTTGAGCCTAAACATAATAATTTATTCATAGCATGACAAGACAGTAACTAAACAGCATAATTAAACGTTGTTATAAATACAGATATATAATACTACCTCTGTCGTCTGAATAAGCCCTCAAGCTACAGAGTTTAAATAGAGTGATATAATTAGTAGTTAGAGAACTGGTAGTTCACCTCGTCAGATATCCTAAAACCGGTAAAAAAAATAACTACTAGTTACTGTACTAGAGAAATTTAGTGTCGAAACAGCATAAACCTCTAAATTCACAACGAGAAGAAGTAAGATGTTAATAAACAAACATAACTAAAATCTTAGGTTATGAAAATAATACTAAAAAGAGAAGAATTTTTGAATCATTTTTTATTTTCAAAAACTTGGAGACCAGTATTAACCATAAAACCGACTCATATATTTTTCTGAGAATCTTACGCTCCCATCTCCTTAGTTTTTCCTCGTCATTAATTACCAGTGTCCAAGTTTCTGATCCATTGGTTACAATTGGTCTTATAGTGCTTTTATAAACCATAAGCTTGGTATTGCGACTTAAGTTACGCAATCTGAAGCAATTTAAAGTGCAAAATATGCT
>KZ652480.1:164149-188419 GCA_001010745.2 Gerris buenoi | reverse complement strand
ATCTGATTTACTGGAAATCCAAGATGGCGGCTAATTCATGTCACTCGAAAAAAAATATTTTTTTTAAATTTTGAGTGGGGTATCAAATGAAAGGTATTGAAGAGTAGATGACAAAAATATATAACACTTGAGGGTAATATTTAATTTTCCCCGCCATTTTGTCTAAAAATTAATAATGGATCAGGTTCATTAAAATCTAAATCTTGTGGTGCAAAGTGTAATCAAGATGAATGGGACCAGCAGGGGAGATAAGATATAGCTGTCCCGTTGTTTATCTTCTTAACAAGTCCTCATCATTTCAGCCTTATAAAAAGGTTCGTTTTCAATATATATATCCGTCATTTTACTAATAAAACGTAAGTTGACGTTTCTTAGTTGTTCTAAGTCAGTAAAATCATGCCCTCATTTTGGCTCATCGGGCCATGGGAGGATGGGAATGTAATCCCATCGACAATTAATCTTTTACGGAGTTTCTTTTATTGTTGCCGAAATAAATTGTTAGTCGGTGAACGAAAGTGAAGGTGACGGAAAGCAAAGTGCAAAAAAAGATCAAACCATTGTTTTTTCGTTGATTCGACAGAGATATTTGAGCAGAGATTAGAAGACATCAGCTGCTGCTGAAATTAAGCGTATTCAGTTTACTGATGAATTCTCCATATTTATTTTATTGTTCAGATAAAATAAAATTCTTCACAGCTGAAGCACGTCAACTTTACGAAAAGCTCATAAAACATCAATGTCCACTGGGAACTAAAATAGATAGTCCTGGTATTCCATCAACTTCCCTTTCACCAGTAGACGACCAGTATTCTGTCCCAGCTCTACAAAACTCACACAGTAAAAAGAGAGCAATAGTTAGCTAAAATTTTGCGATAAACCTGGATGTGGCTAAGCTGAGTCATTGGAAGGCTGCTGCGGTGCTGACTCATACTCTGAAAGCTGTCGGGAAAATTCGGTCAAAATATGCTGTAAGTATTGCAACCATTCGACGGGCGAGAATGGGAGTTCGCAAGAAAATTGCTGAGTCTCTTAAGAGAGAATTTAAACCCCAAGCCATTCTCACTATTCACTGGCATGGGAAAATGCTGGAGGATATAACAGGAAACGCTGTTGTCGACCGCCTGCCCATTACTGTTCCACAGCCATGCTTGAGACCATCTCATCTTGGGACCTTAACGTTAAAATTAAAAGCATCTGCTGCGACATCACGTCATCTAACACTGGAACACGTAAAGGAACGTGCACCCTCATTAAAAAACAGATGGACAAAGAATTGCTTTAGTTTGCTACTCTACATCATATAATGGAAATAGCGCTCGAGGGAGTGTTTAATAAGCCCTGACATCCAGTATGTCTAGCGTTTAATCATGGATTCTTAAAGCAACTCGAGTTTCAAACAGTTTTGGTCGAACTTCGACTCTAGAAAGGATTATCATAACATCATGCTAAAAATCAGTATGAAAGTTTCCAACCTCGGGATGATTATAATGAGCTACTGAGCCTGATCATATATTTTCAAGGTGCTACTCCTAAAAGGTATTGCTTTTGGGCGCCACCAAGCACTCATCGAGCAAGGTGGATGGCTAAGATATATTCACTGAACACTTACTTAGACAGCAATTTACCTTGACGAATAGAGAAGAGAAAGCCATCTCTGAAATATTTTTGTTCATAGTAAATATATATGTTCGATATTGGTATGAAGCCCCAGCTGAATATAAAGCACCCCGTAATGATCTACAGCTGCTGAAGGATTTAAAGCAGTTCTCAAGCAGTAATACTCACACTAATTACGCGCGCGTTTATGCGCGGTACGGTGACATCCCACCGTTCCTTCTCACTACGCTTGTGTTTATAGCGACGTCTCTATTCGACGTGCGATACGAACATCCGCTATTATTCCTCCAAATTATCAGAACGCCTTCGTCCAAGAAGCCATATTCCTGTACACTGTAGCGGTGAGCATTACGCACTTGTTTTATTTATGACGTCATGAGCAAATTTGTTCAGCATTTAATATTATAATTTGAAGAGAAAATAAAAAATTTCAGTATTTTGTGATATTGTCTTTGTTTAGTATCTCACAAAATTATCTGATATGGCTGGACACGAAGAAAATATTTTTAACATTATTTCATCCCAAGATATAATATGTCCCTATGGCAAACCTGTTGCTCCAAGTTCTGAAACTTAAACAAAAATTATCCAATACAAAAAAGCAATATCATTAAGCAAAATCCTGAGAGCACTAGTAATAAGCACTTAAAGCCAAAGTATATTTATGTAATGTTACAGAGAAATAGATTTGGCATTTGGGATATAATTTTATAGTTTTTTAATTTTGAGATTAATTCGTCAATTATTGAATCTGATCAAGATATCAGTTCAAATTAAAGTAATAATGATGTTATAAATTTCAACCTAAATTTGTCTTACAAACTTTGGTTAAAAATAGCTCCCGAAGATGTTTTCTACACAGATAATCTTTTAAAAGAAAGAAGATACAATGTTTCTACGTAAGGTATGGACTGACGAGTTATATGCAGAAACATATGCCTTAACAAAACTGCCATGCCCTTTAACTTTTAAACATTGTAAAATATCTAGAACTGGTATTTTTTTAACTGTATCAGGTCACTGTCCTGAATGTGACAGCATTTTCAAAGGTTCTGTTATAAAAAAAAACTTTTAACGCAAACTGATATTGTAATGGAACGTGTTATTGAAAATTTCAATGAATCAATTACGCATAAGAAAAACAAAAAGACAGTTAAAAGGTTAAAGGAGACAAAGTTTTCAAAGAAATGGTCAAACAAATATTTTTCCATGCTTGTGGCGTAGAAAGGAAGCCGGCAAGCTTATGAGTTTTGGTGACGACGAGCCACCTCATCTCCCAAATCTCAACGTTTTGCGTAAAGCGAAAGAACTAAGGCGCAACGTAGATCTAGGAATATCTGTCACTGATCCGATAGGAAGTGTGAAGCAAATAATACATGCAATTCATGCGGGACATATTCGTTCAATTGGATTAGATCCGTTCTTTGTCCACTACTGGACAAAAGAACAAATGGCCATACATCTTCAACATCCAAATTTTACTTGTGCTGATGCGACGGGATCGTTGGTCAAAAAATTAAAGTTGCCAACAAATGAAATATCTTATCACATATATTTATACCAAATAATGGTAGAAACAACAACATCAAAAATGCCCGTGTTTCAAATGTTAAGTACAACCCAAAATACAAATGCAATCATGTACTGGTTTAACGAAGTCATTAGAATAGGTTGTACTCATGAACAAAATTTTCCGTGTCCAAATCAGATAGTTTGCGACTTTGACAAAGCACTAATGGGTGCTGTAGCAACATCGTTTGGAAGATGTAAGAGTTTAAAAGATTATCTTCAACAATGTTTTTGTAACCTTACTGAATTACCTCATAGTTTACCGCCATGCCTCATTCGTTTAGATATCACAGGTGCTGTGACATCACGTCATCTAACACAGGAACACGTAAAGGAACGCCTTGGACCTTCTTCAAGCCCCGACATCCAGAATTTCTCGCGGTTTAAAAAATCATGGATTAACTTAGAGCATCTCGAGTTTCAAACGGTTTTGGTCGATCCTTCGACTCTAAAAAGGATTTGAAAAACAGGGAGTCCATCATAACATTTGTTGTTTTTCCAACCTCGGGGTGATTCCAAGGATGAAGGTGATTCCTTTGGGGTTAACTAGGAGTGTTTCCAACCTCGGGATGATTATTATGAGCTACTAAGCCTGATCATAATTTTTCTTTAGGAAAGGTGGATAGTTAAGACCATATATTCATTGAACACTTACTTGTTTAGACAGCAATTTACCTTGACGAAGAGAAAGCATTCTCTGAAATATTTTTGTTTATAGTAAATATATACGTTCGATATTGGTATGAAGCCCCAGCTGAATATAAAGCACCCCGTAATGATCTCTAGCTGCTGAAGGATTTAAAGCAGTTCTCAAGCAGTAACTAAGCCATTTCAAAAATCGGGTTAAAGAAGTTTGCGGGTATCTCTCTGAAACACTTGTAGCTTTCGCGTTTTTCTACGATGAAGTTCCTGTTGAGCTCAAACAAAACATGGTTAATACTCCACAGATGGAGCATGTGGTGAGCTTTTAAAATTATTCTAATTTTGTTTGTGTATTTTACACATGATGTATACTTATTTTGTTGGAATGTCCAATACGAGGTCTGATCAAAAAGTATCGAGACTAATTTTATTACTAGAAACGGACTGGAGGGGGAAGATAAGACAGAGTGGACATTGACCTAGTACTACTGTAAAGCCTCACGCCAAATCTCCCTGCCTCAAATGGTGTCAGTTGGATTCTGTGAGTGATCAAGTAAAAGTGAATTTTGTCTCTTGTTGCATTTTGGTATGTGTAAAAAACTTGAACAACGTGTTTGAGTCAAGTATTGCCTAAGCTTGGGCACACCGCTACAGAGACTTAAGAAATACTTTCTTTACCCTTGGTGATGATACCATGTCACGTTCCAGAGTGTTTGATTGGTTTAAACGGTTAAAAGAAGGCAGGACAAGTTTTGAGAGAAATGAGCGTGGAGGTCGTCCTTTGTCATGTGATGCTAACAGTTTTTTTTTTTTTTTCGACTGAGATGGGATTGTTCATCATGATTATGCTCCCAGGGGACAAATCATTACTGAGTAATACATTGATGTCGTCCGCCGTTTAGGCGATGATTTCGATGAGAAAGACCCGAATTTCATGACCCAGGGAGTTAGAAGCTGCACCACAACAACGCTTCTGCACATTCATCACATGTTGTTCAGCAGTTTTTGCCCAAAAACTCAATTCCTAAAGTGCCACAACCTCCTTACTCACTAGACCTCGCTCCGTATGACTTTTTTCTAGTTCATAATAATTCATTTTTCTAGTCCTACTTTTAGGGATATTAATTTGTTATTTCTCTTATAAATAAATTTTTTTTTATAAAAAAAAAATCAGCCTCGACACTTTTAGATCAGACCTCGTACATTTATGCTCTCAAAAGAAAAAAGTGAATGCGAATGGATTTTTTTTTCTTTGTTTTTTATTTCATTCTTCCAATCTTTATAGTAATGCGGTTTGTTGTCCTGTTCTGTGATAAGGATAATGTGGAGGTAGTCCCCTCAACATGGATTCTGCCCAACAACAAAAGCCTTTGGTATTGGCCTAACATCACGTCTGCATCTTAAATAAATAAAATGGTTTGCAAAAAATCCTCACCTGAATCTACTTGTACCACTCACCAAATGAGAATATTAGATGCTGATAAAAGCTAGTGACATTTTTTAACATGCATATTTTATGTTTTATTAATAATGATTGAAGCCCACTTTCCCTACATTTTTTTAGCGGACTTTCAAAAGATAAAGAGGCAAAGCGAAAGTCACATCAGATTTAAATTCTGACTCAGAAACTTGTAGGAAAAGAGTTGCAAACAAAAAATATTTATCCGGAACGGAAGACCGATACGTAAGACGAAGAGAGGCTCCTACACGTAAAACCTTAACCGCATTCACTGGCTTTTATTCCTTTAACCTCAACAGGTTATGGGCCCAGAATTGCTCGAGGTAATTTTTTTTTCTTGTTCGTTAAAAGTAATAGTGATAAAGGTGTACCGGGTCGACTCTACGCACGTTGCCGTCGGCATCTGTTGAACTTTGAAGTTTCTTTCTCTGTTTAAAAAATTCTTAAAACCGTTTCGATTCCCGCTAAACCCAAATTATATCATCTAAAAAATTTTATTACTACAATTACAAGTAACATCCACGCCTTGAAAAGCATAACCATACCTAACCTTTCCGATTTTTTGTTTTTATAGTCTTTCCCTTCGTCAATTAGACCCGATTACACGTAAAGAATTTGAGTCGGAGCATGGTACTGAATCTATACCATCCCTTGATACATTAATTAAATTAATCAAAACTCAATGTCCTCAATGTGTTCAGTGCAAGAGCTCTCATCAACATTATCATTGCCCTCAGATTTTATCAATGTCTGTCCAGGAACGTCGTAACCTTGTTAAAGCTGGGTTTACACGATCCAAGTCAGATTTGACGCTACTTTGATCGTGTAAACAGGCTATCAAAGTGTACTTGGACCATCCAAGTTGAGTTGGATGGCCCCAACTTTTTCTGATCAAAGTAGACTTGAATAGAAATAAAATGGCGCCTACCTGCAAATATATGAGAGCGTGCTGTCAAAAAGGACGCGTTTGTTGGAAGGTACAGTTTGGGTTATAGTTGTTTGCAAAGACGTCGTTTGCGTTTGTTTTGTTTGGTTGTGAACAGTTTTTTTAATCGTTTTATTTAATTTTTTGCAAAATGAGTAAAATTTGTGGTGAAAAAGTTTAGCATCAGAAGAAAAGAAAGTGGACGGATAGGGAGAATGTAAGGTTCATGGAACTTTACGAGGCAGAGAGTGTTTTGTGGGATGTTAAATGTAACAATTATAAAAATAAAGACGCTCGAAATGCTGCGTTGCAGAGAATGGCCGAGGACTTGGGTATTGTTGACTTTGGTCCACAAGACGTTCTCAAGAAAATCAACAATATGAGGACCACATATGAGACACATATGGACTTAAAGTTTAAATTTTAGCAAGTTTAGGGCTCTTTAGGCAAACGACGATCGGAGCGAAAAATTTCCAAAAGTAAAAAAGTCTTATTTTTAGCCATAGAATCCAAATCCAGTCTTAAAAATATGGCTTCCTATTCACTTTTTGTTTATTTTGTTTGCTGCACACACTTCTGCTGCACGCAGAAAATGTTGAGCATATGTTCTAGAAGCGCCTTTTTAGCCTTTATCGAACCCTGAAAACCGTATCTTTCTATCTATCATGGTTCCGGAGATATTTCGCTGTTCCATATTAGCTGGGACACCCTGTATAACAGGCTGTCCCAACTTAAGTCTGCCAAAAAGAAGGGGCATATAGGGGACCATAAAAGGAGTCAAAAATGTTACATTAACCTATGTCCTTTCGGCCTTCGTTTCCTGACTAGAGCCATTTTTAAAAATTTGGGCTAAGCTTATTTTTTACCCTTAAACAAGTGTATCTCGAGAATAAAGAGGGGTGGCTCATTATTATTATAGGTATCGTTGGAAACCTAAAAACATTTGCTAAAAGACAAGTTATTATCAATTTTCCTTTATTTTTATTCCTTCTTTTATTAGATCAAATTTAGCTCCAAATGTCTTTTTTTAAAAAATCGGATTTTTATTTTTTTTTTGGACGGTCCATAGTTCTTAAACTAGTAAGTTTTTGAATTGTCCAGTCAATGGAAAAATTTCTTTATTTAATTACCTTTTCATTGATACCCATATCATTGTATGTTATATAGGAAATTATTTACGTTATGAGCACATTAATTGAAAAAAAACTACTGTAAATGTGAGAAAAACCGACGTTTTCTTTAGCATCTCCTCTTTTGAACGGTATAATCATTTGACTCGAATTAATCTTAATCATTTCAAAGTAAATGTGTGATGAAATAATTAATTTTGACTATTTCTAGCAGCCCGAAGTATGACCAATAACAGGGGGGGGGGGGGACCTTTCCCTCTTGTCAATAAGTATACAAAAGCAAGTAACCTAAATTTGGTTGAATACAGTTTTATTTTGTTTATTTAATAATCATTGTAGTTGACTTTGCTTATCATCATTATTTTGTTAAGCAATCATCCAACATCACTTCATTTTGTGTCTATGATTTATGCAGGTGTATGATGTAAGTAGGATGCGTAAAGAGTGTGGGGAAGCAGAATTTTTAAATTTGTAATAAAAATTAAGGTTATAAGAAACAACATTAACATAAGTTTACATTTAAATACCAACTAAATAAATACTAATTGCAAATTTATAATTTGATATCGTAAGAATTTATAATACATTTTCAAAGTGATCCCCTCTAAAGGCCGCAATACACGGCGACACTTTTGTTGCTAGATTGGGTGTCTAGATTGAGTGTCGCAGTGGAGACACCACCGAGAGTGGACGCTAGACCACCCCCACTCCTACCCACTCCGGTCTAGCTAGTTGCGCTCTCGGTGTTTGTTTTCCTCGTGTAGACAAGACACCTGTCATGTCATTTTGCTCTCGCAATCGGTCTAGGCTAGTTTTAGCTAGGTGAAACCTTTTCTAGAGCAAGCATGATCAATACCTCAGCCGGGCATCGCGTGTGGACGACGGAGGAGACGTAGATTATTAGACAAACGGGACACCGTGTAGACAGTTCGGATACTGGTCTAGGAACTTTATTCAAGGTGACACTCCGAGAACACTCTCGGACACCAGTCTAGCCAAATTTCGGCTCTCCGTGTAGACAGATCGGATACCACTCTCGCTAGACTCTCTCGCTCTAAGTGTCGCCGTGTATTTCGGCCTTAACCTCCACACATTTTCTACTGCGTTTTATAATGTTTTTCTGAACATTTCTTAACTTCGTTTTTTACGTTTTTATGTATTGACAAGACTCTCCTATTTTATGTACTAACTGCATGTCAGATGTGATTGCCGTTTTATACACCAGCTCCTTTAGCCACCCCCACATCGAGAAATCAAGAGGTGTCAAGTCCGGTGATCTTGGTGGCCAACTTACTGGTCCACCTCTTCCTATCCACCTATCACTAAAATATTCGTTTAGTCATTGTCTAACACCTCTAATAATGCGGTAGGAGAATCGCGGGGATGATAGGAGTACGATCTCATGCTACTGTTTGGAGAATATTGCATTCTCAACAACTTTACCCCTACCATATTCAAAGGGTGTAGGCCCTACTTCTAGGGGATAACAGAAGAAGAAGTGATATGTGCACTTGGTTTGAAAATAAAATATGCCGTAACCCAACTTTCCTTCCAAAGGTTTTATTCACAGATGAAGTGTCAATTACCAGGGATGGAATTAATAATCTCCATAATAACCACGTTTGTGCGGATGTAAACCCTCATGCCACGTTTGAAAGCCATCACCAACATAGATTCTCCATTAATGTTTGGGCGGGAATTTTTTCGGAACGATTGATTGGTCCCTATGTTTTACCAAATAGACTCTCTGATGTTCATTATCTTCAATTTATTAGGGATACTTTACAGGATTGTTTACCACCTTTTCGTCCTGAGGCTGATGATCATTTTAAGTGGAAATGACATATTCAACATATTCAATTGAATATTGAATATGTTGAAAGCTGTCGCAATGAGTTTGGTTGGAGTGATTTACAAACATTGGTCAGCATCGGCAAGTACCTGCTACACAATGCTAGGAGATGGTTTGATAATTGGTCTCCGGATGTTCGGAATTGGGTGTCTTTTTGCCAGGATTTTCCTAATGTGAGGAATTTAGGAAAGCTCCTTGAGGATGCTGCAACCTTTAATAGCGCTAGGTTTAACACTTAAGAAACCTATATTCATGTGAAGGAGTCTTTAAAAGATTCGATAAAAGTACACACTCGTTGAGATTAAATTCAAATTATGAAACTGAATTTATTTCATTTTGTCAAAATTAACATTTAATTATTTTTTATATTTTTTTTTTGTGTCATGTCTGCTACACATCAAAAACATACCCTAATAAAAAATCTGCGAAAAAAAAAAAAAAAAAAAAAACGAAGTGAAAAAGATATGATGGAGATTATCGTCTGCAGTCTACGTACGGTATTCGAGAGTCTAAACTACGGAACGTTGCCGTTAATCGAGATTATCAGACTGTGAGTAAGTTACTCTCGTTTGTCATCCTTCCCTAAGTAGGTTCGGGAAATGTCAAAAAGGCGTACCTCGGGAGGTTTTCGTGCTCCTTCGCCTGAGAGGAAGATACTTCGAGGTCCCCCCTGAGACACCCGCCTAAGTGAACCGGGAGCCAGCGTCAGGGCCGCCCTTTTTTTCAGACGAATTCAACTCAACGGGGAAGTCAATCGTCACAATTGCAGATATTGGAGCAATAAAAATCCTCATTGGTTACGAGAGCATCACACGCAATATCAGTAAAAATTGAATGTTTAGACAAATAATTAGACCTTTCTTCAACGATGGAAATTTAGATGGACCGAAATAACTTAAATTACTGTAAAAGCAAATAGTCCCAGCCATTAAGCAGATAGCTGGTGACGAATAATGAGGTTTGTTACCAGCAAGATAGTGCACCTCATTTTCAGACGATTGTGAGAAACTACATTAATGTAGCCTTTATAAATCGTTGGATAGATCGCAGAGGAACTATTGAGTGGTCAGCCAGGTCTCCTGATCTGACACCTCGACTTTTTTCTTTGGGGGTAGATAAAAAGTAAAGTGTACGCCACTAAGCCTCGAGATTTGGATGACCTGAGACCTTGTTTTAACTGTCATCAATGACCTATTCAAAGATAAGAGCAATTGGTGAGATAAGGAACTGGTGGTTTGATTTGTCATTTTTCCTTGTTAAAAAAAACATGACCGTGACTATAAGATGACCTTGATGGTCACTATTAATAGCAGTTAACTCAAGGGGAAACTTAAATGTAAAAATTTAACTTCTTCGATATCCGCAATGAAAAATAGGAGTTTTTATTGAAAATAAATTGTTTACTGTACCGGAGCTATAGACAGTATTACATATAAATGATGTGTGTGATTTTATAAGCGTTTAGAATATAACAGTGAGGAATCTAGGTCGCGATTTAGCAGATTCCATTTTTCAGGACATATAGGTGAGTTATAAAGAAAAAAAAACCCCTCTTTTTGCCCCCCTCTAGGAGGGGGGCAAAAGTCAGGGGGTCGAAAACTTGGGTTTTTAACTAATGTCTAGGTACATACAATAAAAAAAAGAAAAACGTTTTTATGACCTTTTGCAAGGTAAAATGTACTTGTCGACTGGACTAGTGAGGAATAAGCTCCAAGAAGAAAACTAGTAACGTCCTGTCAAAGACACTATAGATATCAGAAAAAAAACTATAAATGACGACAATTCCCCTCGAAAACTTGTTGCAGGTTTTATTAAATCTGGAAATAAGAAAACAGTAACTAAAAAAATTCTTTTTTGGTTAAGTTTTGAAATGCAAGCTTAAAACCAACTTCAAAAAACTTCGTTCGAAAAAGGACGGCACTTCTTTAGATGGTTACTCCCCGAAAGGGGGGTAACCATATTAATAAGCCTCCCCCATAACCTTCTTTAGTTGGTTACTCCCCTGTGTTTACATTACTTGGTTATTCCCTTTTTTAAATTTATTGGTTACTCCCCTAATTTATTACTATGAAATGAATTGATAAAATTCCAATAATGATTATTTTTCCACCCAATAAACGTTTTTGGGAATGTAGAAAAGCATTAGGGCTTTTGTTGGGGTGAGAATAGGGGAAATACAAGATGTATAAAGATAAAATTCAAGATATAATAAGGGGGGTAACCATCTAAAGAAGGTGTACGAAGTGATCTTCTTTAGACTGTTACTCCCCTTATAAAAACAGATGTGTGATACTCCTTTGTCCCAATTTATATTGGACTAAACAGCTCTTTTTTAGGGTTTCGTTGGTAAAACCAAAAAAAAGAAACCCTTATAGTTTCGTTCCTGTGTCTGTCTGTCACTCTGTACGGTTCCAATAACTTTTGAACCAAAAGAGATAAAAGCGTGAAACTTACCAGTATTAAAGATCGTTTTGACGCGCACACAGGAAAAATATAGAGAACTCAAAATAATCAGCTGTTCAAATTCAAAATGGCGGATAATTCACATCGCGAGAAAAAAATATTTTTTTTAAATTTTGAGTGGGGTATCAAATGAAAGGTATTGAAGAGTAGATTACAAATATATATACCACTTGGGGGAAGTGTTTAATTTTCGGCGCCATTTTGTCAAAAAACATCGAAATTTTTCGTGTCCCCCCCCCCCTTCTCTCTCTTATAAATTTGTTTCACAATACCAACGAAACCCTTTTTACGTGAGACTTCACGCCTTACCAATTTATTTTAAATATTTTTTAGACAAATTCATTTATATTTTAAAAATACAATTTAAAAAATTGCCGAGTTTCTTTTACAACATCGTTTCAAATAAATTTTAGACCATTTTGACAGTGGGAGTAACCAACAATTCTGACAACAAATTTTATTTAGTTGACAGAAAAAATATTAGATTTGGTTAAAACGAAATTAAAATAAGTTAAGTTTTAGAGGAATAGAAAGGAAAATAGAGGAAAATCGAATAGAAAAGTCTACATTTCCGAAGTAAAATTCTGTTTAATGGACAATTAAATGAGGGAGTTTTTCCAAAGGATGCAAGGTAAGGTACTTCAAATCTGAATTATAATTTTTGTGAAAGTTTGTTTTAGGTATTTTATTTCTTAAAATTAGTATCAAACTTATCTTAAAATGAGTATCAAACTTTTAAATTTAAAAATGTGATATTCCTTTGTCCCAATGTACATTGGACTGTACATTGGAAGAGTGCCTTTTTCCCTAATCTTTCATTTTCTTTTAACAATAAAAGAAAGGAAATATTAGGGGAGTAACAAACTAAAGAATCCTTGGTTACTCCCCATTTTTGTAAATAAACATAGGGGAGTAACCATCTAAAGAAGTACCTAAAGGACGAACAAGCATTTGGAAAATATTTAACAATTGAAAAAAATCGTCGAAAAGTTGGTGAGGATCTTTGTTAAGAAAAGTCTCAGATAACCACATAACACACCGAACTATAATATAGTTATAACATATTATGTTAGCCATAAGGAAACAGGGTTAGCTCCCGAGGCTTGCCGAGGGAGATAACTGTAGTATTAGCTCTCGAGGCTTGCCGAGAGAGATAATCCCGAGAGTAGAAATACTTCGATCCATGTTGCGAATTAAATTTTATCTACGACTAGTGCACCATGGGTAATAGCAATTAAGTTTGCAAATATAAAAGTTTTACCTACAAATTCACGCAATTTAAACACTTTAAAATGATATTTAGTTACTTGATTTATTAAAATAACAATTCTTATACTAAACTAGCCTTCACCCTAGGTAGTATGGCTAGTAGTATAGTAGTATAGGTAGTATGGCTAGGTAGTATAGTATGGTGGATAGCCCTAGGCCTAGTGGTGTAAGTGTAGGGTGCTAGTGGGGGGTGTAAGTGGGAGACGAACAGGGTGGGGGTGAAGCCAAACAGACTCCACACTCTACACTTAAAGACTTAGTACTGCCTGGTGAGGTGAAGAAGCAAAACTAATCTGCGTTGGCTTAATTACCATACATTCCTTTACGCTGCTGCACCAGTAAATATTTAATAACTTTGGTTCTACTCAATATTTTTCGATGAAACCAAGCCTACAAATTGCACAACATGTTTGCGCTCACCTCTGAAAAAAATTAATCGATTTCATTCAGCCAGTTTTGCGCCTATAAAGTCTGACTGAGGCGACAGATCCACATACACACATACATACATACATACATACACGAAAAAAGTTAAGGCCGGATTCGGTTTTTGGGATGTATAAAACGAAAAAGTATCCAAGAAATATTCAATTCTGACCAATGTACAGACAAAACTTTAATTTTATATAAATAGATATATACGTTTTTAATTTAAGTACGTTTAGTTTGTTTTTAATTGAAAGACTTTGTATGATAACCTAAAGTAACCTTCCCGAAAAAAAGTAAACAAAACAGCTAAAAAAACAACATAATACTTAAAATTTACCTAAAAAATACCTTTTAAGTTGGTATGACTGTTTTTTTACTCCCTGTTATTAGCAATGTAAAGTCCACTTACAGTGCAAGTCGTAGATAAAATATTTTATCTCCACGAAAAAATGACTCCTCTAAAAATGATTAAGACAACTTGACTATTGGAAGAAGAAGAAGATTGTCTATCTGCTTCACAATCAAATTGTAATACTGCTATAACTGATTATCAGTGTAGTTGATCTGATGAAACACCCAAAATGCAACGGAGTATAATAAAAGGTGAAGAACCCTTGACAAGCCAACAATTACAATTAAAATTTTGACACGACATTTCTAGCCTTAAAAAAGGCTAAACTGGAGACATTGACTCAAAATCAATCGATAAATAAGGACAGTAACTACAAATTACTGGTGAGCCTCTTAGTATTTCTCAAGAAGGTTCCTTCTCACAGAAAGTGGGCTGTGAGGAATAAGCTCCAACAAGTGTTTATCGATGAAGAAGAATCACGTTACTCGTCTGTTCTTCCTACATCATATTCACACACGCCTTCACCGTCACCCTGGAGCATGTAGTCATCATTGACATCTGATCCAGATATTATTGAAGATGAATCCGGTAATGATACAGGGACAGTATTTTCAAAACTTTCCAAATGAGTCACATTGATAAGTATGATTTGTCTCATCTAGAAAGTTCTTATATTTATTTTATATTCTGTTTCATATAATCTGTTCAAACGTAAAAATAAGTTTCTTAATAAAAGATGTTGAATACATTTAATTTTAATACCTTAAAGTCACAGTTAGACCTTCCACGGGTGTTATTGTCTCACTAAAATTAATCGAAACTTTTGGGGATCATTCTGCAAATCGCCGTGCAGAAGATGGAATCCTCCCGTTGACTTCCTCCTTTCTAATATTGGGTTAACCCAACACCGATTTATTCTGCGGGTTTGTAGCCAAAGCCTAGTCAGGTAGGGGTTCTCCAAAATGTACATTAATTCCAGATCGTCCTTTTTTTATTTATTTTTTTTTTTAAGAGAACATACAGATTAAGCAATATACACTGCACGATATGGTGCACAGACGTGAACTGACAGTCGCGTGAAGTAGCTCACAGTGGACGACCTCAGTCGCGATAGTCTATGGCTCCAATATTGAGTTAACTTAAAAAGATATGTTTAGTAGCTGGTGTCTGGTTAGGAGTTAGTGAGGTGATATTATAAAAAATAGATAGACTTAGACTCCGAGCCGTTGTTTGTAAACAACGGGAGATAGTGGGGTCTAGCCGATAACGATATCGCACCGCTACCGCTAATTAGTGTTGCTACGGACGCCTAGAGCTGTCAGCCGAGAGTCCTCTCAACCTCACCGCTGAACCGCCGCCCGCCGCTATCTGCACATACATCCGCCATCCGCCTCCCGCAAACAAGTTACGTTACATACGCCTGGTCGCAGTCGGTACGTTTTTCTTTATACACACTATCTTTCTATTTTATCATTTCTATGTTACTCCGCCCTATCCGTCCGCCATAAACTATAGTTCACTTAACCAACTTTTTTCCTACTCCCGCTGGTGGTCGTCATTCTCCATATTATTTGGAGAAATTATCACCAGTGCCTTATTCTTAAGATTTAGATTAGAAGAAAAAAAGAAACAAAGAAGGTTATGGGCGAAAAGAAGAAAAAACAGGTTAGCCATATAGGTCTATTAAAAGAACTGGAATCCTATTATTTTCAGAATTACTTAAGAATGGATGAAAATTGTTTCCCAGAATTATTGATTTTGGTCTCCCATTTAATCAGAAAACAAGAAACAGAGAAGCTGTATCTTGTAAAGAGCGTCTTCTCACCACCTTAAGGTTCTTAGCTACACGACAAGGATACGAGGATCTAGCGATTTCGAGGAGAGTGATTTCTCCTCAACCAATGTCCAGGATTATTCCAGAAACATGCCAGGCCATTTTCACAGTTCTTGAGGATTATACTATGTAAAATATATTCTTTTTTTGTATGGATCAAAATACGTATTTATTAATAGCTTAAGCTTAAATAGATATACAATATACATTACAAGCTTAGTGGATATGCATGTATACATTTATATATTATATTATTGATAACAATATATTGAGAAAGTTCGTTTTCATTTTCCTCAATAGTTCTCACATGTGATGGTGAAGGAAGTGACGACTAATATCAGGAAGTATATTCTGGTGAATGAACAAAGTTAGATTGGTTCATTTTCAATGACGCAAGAACCGTAGGTAAATCTAAGCTTTCCATGGATTATAACATCGGCGATTAGTCTCTCAGTTAAGCAGGGCCGCTGAATTGACATTTCTTTCAACTGCTGGCCTACGACATTGGCATAAGCATCAGCTGGAAGCTCAGACTGTTTAAATAGTTCTTGTGCAGCATCAATGAAAGATTCCTGTTTTTTTTGCAGTGTGCTAGTACTAAGTTTTCTTCTAGCTGCTTCAGATCTGATGTTGGAAGACGATTGATCTAAAAATATGCCTTCTTCTGTTTCAGCTTCCTGCAACTGGAGAGGAATGGATTAATACTGCAAAAGAATTTACTGATATTTGGCAGTTTAAAAAACTGCGTCGGATCAATGGATGGGAACAAGGTACTGATCAGGAAGCCGACATCAAGTGGATCAAGCTATATAGTTATAAAAAAAAAAACATTCATTCAGCACCTTACTATTTGCTCTTGCTAATGCAAAGTACAAATTTAAGTACGTCATTACAGGCATTAATGGATCCGTTTCAGATGGGCTGTTTTAAGACAAACTACATTTTACAAAAAATTATCTTCAGGTAATTTAAATTTACTTGGTCCGTGTTTCTTGCCAGACACAAATATATTACCCCACTTGATCTTCTTAGGTGTTAGTGCTTTTGCAATCGATAAGAATATATTGAAACCATATGGTAAAAAATGTCTGGTTTTAATTACAGATTGTCAAGGTCAAGGAGAGTCGTAGAAAATGCATTTGGCATTTTAGACGCTCGTTTCAGATTATTTCAAAAACCTTTACTCATTGATAAAAAGATTAGATGTAGTCATTTTGCCTTGTTGTGCATGCCATAACTATCTAAAAAGGAAATCAATCACGACGTATATTGACGAGGATATTGAGAACAAGGCGTTTCATGAAGGTGACTGGCACCATCACAATACATTTTTACCTTTGGAACGACGAAACCCACATTCAATTTGAAAAACCGGTGAGAAGGTCCGGGATATATTTACCCATTATTTCAACGGGAAAGGGATGGTTTCATTTCAGGAGAGAATGATTGATGTAAATAAAACTTAAATGCCTGAAATGGGAAGCTACGTTTTAATTTTTTTGTAAATAGTAAAAATGTGTAGTTATTTAATTAAAAATAAAACAAATTTATGGTCATATTTCTATCTGCTCACTTGTTAATTATTGTAAGAATTATTTTCCAAAATGTCCGTTCCACTCCTGATGATTACGTCATCCTTCTCATCTAAAACATAATGAAGGTTGGAAGTCTTGCCCCCAACAAGAAAAGACAAGATGTTTACACTCTAATATATTATGTAGTCCATTCCAAGCCTAAACAAATCGATTTTCCACTTCGTTGATAATAAACGACATTTTTCCACCTCATATTATAGTTAAAAAAAAAACAACAGGCCAAACTGTGCCTAGGTCCTGGCAGAGTTATGTATGATTCAGTGTTTTGTTTCGCTTGCTGGTTGTTTACTGTAGGAAATGAAGCTGGCTAAGATCCAGCCTTTTGCGAGAAAGGAATGCGAGATTGGAAACATTTATCAGAAAAAATAGCCAAACATTACAAATCCTCTATTCATACATAGAAGATACATGATGAAATGGAAAATGTGGGCAGCATCTGGAACTATCGGCAAAGATGTTATTAAACAATTTAAGATATAATATTGACGTTAGCAAAACAGAATCTTTCTTTTTAAGGCCACGGTGAAAGCCAGAATAGTGAATAATACCCAAGGAATTTTCTTCCACAGTAGGCGACTGTGCGCTTCAAGCAACTCAGTTGATTTCCAACCATTAGTGAGAATGGATGCAGAGGACTTCTTTGTTTTAGACAATCTTTACCTTTTAGGCGTCGGATAGCACCCCAAAAGAGAAGATCCTGTTGGTTGAATCCCATTTTTGCAAACAGAAAATCAATAATAAATTGGATTGAGTACGAAGACAGTCGATGATACTGGTCGTTACAGTAGTTTTCTTCTTCGTCAATTATCACTAGCTAAAGCTTATTACGAATGCTCAATTGTCGGTGTACGGGAATCCTTTTCAAGATGGGAAGGTGGCTTAGCAAAAACTGATACTTGCTGTCCTCTTTCGTCGATGCACGCTCGGAGAACAATTTCAATTAGGCTCTCTCTATTTCTTAGATTTGAGCATCACAATTTTGCGCCTCTGCATTCCCTTAAATTTCTTAATTTCGTCTACTTTACGCTTGTTCCAGATTTTTCGCTTTCCTTTAGCTAGCGTTGCCAAGGGGGGGGGGGGGCAATATCCTGTGTTCCAAAGGATGAAGTGCTCGGCTGTGATTAAGGTACACGCCTGTAGGTGTAGGTGCACAAGATGATGAAAATAATTGTGATATATCACTTAAGGCAGATTTTGAATATATATTATATAATTCATTTTCTATGAAAAATTAAGGGGGGAAAAACAACAATGTTTGAGGTTCTCTATTTTTTTTTAGATTAAACACGATTATTTTAAAAAAGTACATTTTTTTTTACAACTAAACCCATTCCCCATTTCATTTCAAAGAACTATTCCGACGTGATATTTTCATGTATGTCGCACGTTGGCAAGAATAGCGTTCTAACTCAAAAAAGTTAATTTGTAAGGTAAGGCTGCCATGTTGTAGATACTTTATCTCTACAACCAGCAACACTTTCGTAAGTCTAGTTCATGTCATTGCAGTACCACAGGGAGCGCGAAGTACGTTATTCCATTAAGAGAATTGTAGGGGTATACTAGCGAGAACACAGTTCTATGTAGTTGGTAACAAGCATTGGAGAAAGAAGTTCCGGTAAGTCAACAGAGTACTATTTTGACTTGGATCTGATTGTATTACGGTTGTTTTTTTTTTTTAGTTGCTACAACTTTTTTTTTTTTTTTTTTACTTTAAAACATTGTTTAAGTTTTTCTCTTAAAAAAAAGAAGGAATTTGAACACAGTATGGGTATGGGAGACCGGTACAAGTTGAAACAATTTTTTAAANACAATTTTTTTTTTTTTTTTTTGACACGTTACTCTATTTATGAATGATGTTTTATGAGATCATAATTAGTTCAATTCAATTTATAAATGGTACGTTATTCATGAATAAAATAAGTACATTATTTTTAGTTGTCCCTTATGTATAAATAAAATACGAAAATACTGTACCAGAAGGCGATGGAAACTTAGCAGATGGCTTTTGATAAGCACTTGGAACCAACTCCCACTGCCCAAAACACCACTCTTTTGCCGTTTGTTGCAAGAAACAGAATAGACGACGATATTTGGAAAGGATTGCTCTTTGAAACAGAATATAGAAGTGTTTAGGTCTTGATTAATTTGAAATTTTTAAACGCTCTTAAAACAATAATACATCTAGATAAATCTAAATCCAACAACATCATATATGAATTACCAAATGAAAAAATGAATAATATAGAAAATAAAATAATAGATGGCGACTTAGAAACTCCCTTAAATAACAATAAACACCATAGCACTAAAACAGATAATTCTACTGGTGATGACGATGTTGTAATAATGCACGCAAGATAACCCTTAAGTTCACTTTATATTTTTTAAAGTAGCAAAATTTATAATAAATTATAATTCAATCAATATGCAAAGAGTACTTTGAAGTTGATGCCTGACTCATATTATGTGACACTGACAGCCACCCCTTAATACGACAGTCTCAGCATTCTCCTTACTTTTATTAGGGAAGGTTCAGGCAATGGTTTGTGTTGTAATAGTGAACACGTTCTTTTATAGAACAGGTTATCTAAGGTTTTATTGAGTCGCAGACTATTTTCCATTCCCGCCAAGACGCCTTCACGTTCATGACTTACTTATAACTAATTATGCTTACAATATTATTAATATGTATATATTATACCTTTTNCATGAATGGGCCGCTTTGGCTGTGCTGCCCCCTCCACTGATGAGTCTGAATGAACAGACCGAGTGAGGGAGCGAGTTCTCTTCTTACTATTTTTTTTGTTGTTAGGCATATTATTAGAAGAAATAAAAGTTTGTTTACCTTTCAAAGGTCCCGGCCTGATAAGATTAGGCCGACCGGGTCCACCTCGACCAGCCAGCCTCGTCTAACTATATTAACTCTTTTTTTAAACTTTCGATTAAATAAAATAATAAAGATCTTCGATAAAAAAGAAAAAAAACTGGTAATATATACAGAAAAAATAATGGAACTCCGTGGTATAAAAATAAAACTAAAAACACTGATTTAAACTGGTGAAAAAAGAGGAAAAATAGAGAGCCGATGCGCACGTGACAAGGTATGGAATCGAACTAATTATATATTATACCTCTTACTTAATTACAAATTATTCTAAATGTCTTGAGTATTATTATTATCTAAATACATTTAACCATGGTGTCAGAAGTGGTGTGTATAGTGATATTTGTGACTAAATGCGTTTAAATAAATTGTGCGGTAGAGACGTTTAATAGTTCGGTAATTGTGGTAAATTACAAACATTTATTTATACGTTGACTCTTAAAAGACAGGGACAAATAATCAGTCTTTAACATAGTGCCGATGTTTAAAGATTAAGATTTGCGTATCGCATAGGTGGAACTTCATTGGTCGCTAACTTGCCGCCAACTGCATAGCGTGGCATCATTTACGTCGCAAGTATATTATCATTTTAGCTGTTAACTGGTAATTGATTTCATTGTTAAATTAGCGTTTATTGGAAGTCACTGAATGTTTAAAGGATTCGACAAAGGTGAATGCTTGTCTAGCACTTTTATATATATGTAGTCAGTTTGGTAATATAACATTACAGTCAGATTTAGTCATGTCGTCGACTGTGTCAATTCCAGCCAACATATGTCCTCTCAATATAGATGGTACTCAAAACCACATTGCCTAGACTAGTTGGATAAAGTCATTCAAACTATATGTAGTGGCCACGGGCTTATAAAAAGAGTTAAACGAACGCCGAGTAGCTATTTTATTGTCACTTATAGGTTCCCAAGCCATGGGTATTTTTAATTCTTTTAATGTCGACACTGATTCAATAACATATGATGAACTCCTCGTTTTGTTTAAAAAACATTTTGTACCAACAAAATAACATTACAGTTGAAAGGCACAAATTTTTAACGCGCCAACAAAAGTCGGATGAATCTATTGACGAATATATTACTGTTTTGGTTAATCTAAGTCTATCGTGAGTATTAAAAGAAATGCGGGAAGAATTAGTTATAAGTAAGTCGTGAATGTGGCGGATGGAAGCGTCATGGCGGGAATGGAAAATAGTCTGCGACTCAAAGCAATCTTAGATACCTGTTCTATGAAACAACGTGATCACTATTGCAACAGTTTGGTGAAACCATCTGCTGGTTGGTCCTTTCCAGCAAGGCGGTGAACATCTATTACTTTTCATGAAAGAGGTGCAGTTCAATGTCCAAAAACACAGTCGAGCATCTCTATTACTTGCCTCTCCACTAGTTCAGTTCTCTGATAAAGTGATGACTAATGCAATATATTTTGTACTTGAATGAAGCTCTGGATTTTTTCGTTAGTGCTATTGCACTAACATTATCCCAAAGGGGATTGGAATTATTAATGGTTCTTGGAGTTCTATGATAAGAGACTTAATTCATATTGATTCACAAGCTGCACCACTAAGAGCCGTGAACTCAGCCTCAGCTGTTGACAGTGCTAATGTCTGCTGTCTGCTACTTCATGGAAGTTCAAGATACCAGTGCACCATGAAACCAAAACAGTAGCCATACGTAGATTTGCTATCATAGGTATTAAACTTAGAACGAATAACAAACACGATCTACTTTGAGTAATGAACCAAGACTTTAAAAAAATATATATTTGATGACAGTTCATCTATCAAAAATACAAAAAGTAGAGAGAGTTTGATTAATAACTGTCACATCCCCTCTTTAATAAAACTCTCCCCATTTGAAACCCTCAGCTGAGTCCACATTTCAGCAAAATCGTTCTAGCAAGGGTTTTGTGAGGATGTCTGCAATTGGATCTTGTGAGGCAACCTACTTAAGATTTATTTCATTTGTCTTGTACAACGAACGTCAATATGATTAATAAAGTAAAAGACACCAGATATTATTATATTCTTTGTGATGAAACAACTGATATTAGTAATACAGAACAGATGAGTAGGTGCTTTCGATATGTCAATTTAAAATTCATGACCCTAAAAGAAGTTTGTTGGCTTTGTAGGATTATATGAGACGACTGGTCTCGACATAAAAATGCTATTATTGAAGAGCAGCATCTTACAAATGGAGTCTTTGGACAGGCAGACAGCTGCATATGATGTGTTTGATATGACATCCGTGCTTAAGAGTAAGAAAACAAATGCTAACCAAGACTTTAGCAGCGTTTACCAAAAGGGTTAAGAAGTAGTTGAAAGTTTTAGGTGTTGAAATAACTTTACCGAGAGTTGTCAGAAGACAAGCTAATAGACTGAATGCGCTATTCAGTTCGCCTGAAGATTGCAACAGGAGGAACATGTACGCCTCTGTATACTTGACTGAGTAATAGAAGACCTAATATCAAGATTTTCAGAAGAAGTACTTAATGAATTGCGGCTTAACATTTTCCTCCCCACAAGTCTTATTAAAAAAAGTGATACTCATGATGTTCATCAGAACCTTTCTCTAGACGTTCAGGTATTATCAGAAACCTACGCCCAGCTTTGTGGCATGCATCTACTACTAAAGTAAAGTCTGAATATTCTTTGTGGGCTTCACAATAGAACTGGAAATCGAAAGCGAGAGAGAATTACCGACTCTAGCGCTGGAAGTATATAAGGCCTGCCATCCAGCTTTATACCCAATTACAAAAGTTTTACTTCAGGTTCTTCTCCCACTGCCGGTAGGATAAGCAAGTTCTGAAAGATCGTTCTCTTCCTTGAGGCTGCTGAAACATATTTAGATCAAGAGTAACAGAGGACCAACTAAATGGGCTTGCTTTATTGTACATACAGAGACATCGTAATAAATAGGGAAAATGATATTAACAAATTTGCATCCCAAAACAAACAAAGAAAATCCAAGTTCATTCTGTAAATACTCTGTACACTTGGCTTATAAATTTATAGATTTCCAGTCATGTTCTATATGTTCCATATGTTCATTCAATTATTTTAGTATTTCATATTATTAAAAAAACATAATACATTAGAAAATTATTTGAATCTATGTTCTCACTACTTCCCAAAAGCTCTTTCTTTCCTGACAAAATTACAACAGTGGTATGCAACATAAATATCCAACAACATAATTTGTAGAAGAAATGTAACAAAGTCACAATGTAGCAGCCGTGTATCATCATCTACCTAGTAAAGTTATGCTCAAAGACAACAGAAAACATTTATATTATTTTTTATAGTGATAAGTGCTGGCGTTTGCGTACATGTTCGCTCTAATTAGTAACAATAATATAAACAGTATAACTCAAAAATGTTTAATCAAAGGGCAAACCAGAGGAAGGGGAACTCGGTAATTAAGTAATTGAAAAACAGATAAACAAATCGTTAAAATAAGGGCCTATTTAACTTCTGACACATTACTCAGAAATAATAAAACTGTTTAGAAAATAAAATCCTCTAATTATAAAGTGAAAGAGCTCTGTCATTCTGACTTTAAGAATTTCAAATAATTGTCCTCCAGATTTGAAAGAAATTTTCATAAGAATACTAGTAAGGCTCGTTTCACACTTAAAAGGTTCGATTAGGTTCAGTGCGTTCGCTTCCGATAAGTTTGAACAGGTGTACTACCCTGCTAAGAGAAAATTACCGATAATTGCCGAAAATGAGGTTGTCATTTTTAGGGTTTTGGGGGTGGTTTTGCTGTTTTTGATGGTCCCGAAGCTGTATCTCCATCCTAAATTGGAGAAACAAGAGGTTTCGCAGCTACGACTAAATATAACGAGTTAAGAATGAATGGGATAGTTGGTTCTAATGAATACTCCTAATGATTTATGATATGTTTGAGTTAATTTACAACATAGGATATTTGCAAGATATTTCAATTCAAGCCGGAAGATGGCCGAATGGGTATGGGCGAAATATAGCTTAGTAATGAGTTAGAAGAAAATAATTATCTTTTCTATTATACCCAATGACCAACTAATAAGAATATAAAAGTAAATATTTGCTAGAATTTGAACCTTAGTACATTGGTCCTCAATTACTCAACAGTGTTTATATCATTATTCAAAGTGATCTTACTTTTTAATATTACATCTAATATTCTCTTCATATTATAATTTAGTTTTAGAGTTATTTTTTACTTTAGCGTATTATTGTAATTTTACGTATG
>KZ652480.1:143309-164144 GCA_001010745.2 Gerris buenoi | reverse complement strand
CTTCTCGGCAAACAAATTTCAGGCATATGAGCTATTCACCACAAGGAGACTAATCCCAGGCGAATCTGTGGATGTATATGTGTCAGACCTCAGGCGCCTAGGGAGGTTAGTAGACAATACTATGTCCGACGAATGGGTCAAGTGCGCTATGATTAGTGGTTTGCCAGGGGATATTAAACAGCAGTTGAAGTCAGCCTGTAGCCTCGAGAGGATGGAGTTGAGTGAGATGGTAGAGAGGGCCAGGATTCTCGTTAGTACTTCTGGGCTGGAGGTCACTGGGGCTGCCGGACGGTTCGTAAGTCGTTCAGACAACCCTCCTGTTGGGTATCCTGGAACCAGTCGCCTAAGGAAATGTTTTACATGTGGCAAGGGAGATCATTTAGCTCGTTTTTGTCCCTCGAAACCCCCGGTATCCTGCTATTCATGTGGTGCAAATGGACACATATCAACATCCGGTCCTGCCCGAAAAAGAATAATTCTTCAAAAAACTGAGAAGAGAAGCTGGCTTGTGTTGTGCGGGCGGTTTCTCGGGAGATACAGCACGACTTCCAACAATTAAATTAATGGTGTTAGGTGTTAAAGTTAATGCTTTGTTAGATTCAGGATGCTCAAGGACTGTGATTTCCCCTACCTTAGCTAGACGTGGTCAGTCATTGAATGGTAAGTTTAAAATTACCATGATGAACGGTGAAACCGCTTTTTGTTCATCGTCATGTGAGGTGTTAGTTAACATAAACAATCATGTAATAAAATTGGACTGTCTGGTGTCAGATTTGTTGCCACATTTTCAGATGTTGTTGGGGATGGATGCTGTGAGGGAACTTGGAGGAGTTTATTTGGATGGGGAGGGCAAGGTTCAGTAGTTCAGTTTGGTGTGGTTGGTGTGACGAGTGCTGTGTCCATTGCAGAGTGCCCAGAGCCAGAACATATATCAATAGATGATGAAAATTTTTCGGCTGTGTTTTTAAATGGTTGTTGGACTGTGGAGTGGAAGTGGAAGGAGGCAGCAGCTGACCCAGTGTTGAGAAACACTACAGCTCAATACTCCGTTCCACCGAGAGCTGAGGCTGCCTTCTATGATGAGGTCGAGGAGTGGATTAAGTGCGGGTGGCTCCAGCCATATGACGGTCCTTATGATGGGTTGGTGCCACTTATGGCTGTGATGCAACCAAACAAGGATAAGGTAAGACCAGTCATGGATTACAGAGAGGTTAATCAGTACGTATCTAGCCACACAGCGGCTAGTGATGTGTGTGGTGAGAAAATTAGAACTTGGCGTCGAATGGGTGAAAATATAAAACTAATAGATCTAAGGAAAGCATATCTACAAATTCATATATCTCCGAAGCTTTGGAGATATCAAGTAGTAAAAGTTAAGGGGAAGATTTTTTGTTTAACCCGGCTAGGTTTTGGCTTAAGTGCTGGCCCAAAAATAATGTCAGCAATAGTGAACCGCGTTCTGTCGATCAATCCAAAAGTTCGGGCAGGCTCGGATTCATACTATGATGACATCATTGTTGATGAAGATAAGGTTTCATGTACGGAAGTGGTTAAAATGTTGGAGAGGTATGGGTTAAGTGCAAAACCTGCAGAGCCGTTGATTGGTGGAAGGGTTCTAGGTCTGAGAATATCTGATAAGAGTGGTGTAATAAGTTGGAGAAGAGATAACAAAGTGGAAGAGATGTCAGATACAGTAACCAAAAGAGAAGTGTTTTCGTTGTGTGGCCAGTTAGTTGGACATTTTCCAGTGGCTGGGTGGTTGCGTCCTGCTTGCAGTTTTATAAAGAGAACCTTAACAGAACAAAAGTGGGATGATAAGGCAAACCAAACTACAAAAACCATGCTAGCTGAAGTTATGAAGAGGGTCAAATCAGAGGATCCTGTGATGGGCAAGTGGTCGGTGGCGGTTGGGAATAGTGGGGTAGTGTGGTGGGATGCGAGCAGTCTGGCTGTAGGAGTTTGTTTAGAGATTGATGGCGACATTGTGGAAGACTCGTCATGGCTAAGGAAACCCAATGATTCTGCACACATAAATCTGGCTGAACTGGAAGCAGTTTTGAAAGGTATTAACTTAGCTTTAAGATGGAATTTGAAAAATATAAAAGTCAAAACGGACTCAGCAACAGTATACAGCTGGGTTTCGTCCCTGATATCTCAGGATCGTCGCATTAAAACTCATGGACTGGGTGAGGCCCTCGTAAGAAGAAGAATGACCTTGTTGAATGATCTAATAGATGAGTGTGGTTTAAATCTTGATATGGAGCTGGTGAGGTCGGAGAACAATAAGGCGGATAAACTGACAAGAGTCCCAAAAGATTGGTTTTGTAGGGTTGGAAAGATGGAGCTTGGGATGGTTGCGATTAATGATAAAAACCTTGATCTTATTAAGTCTTCTCACGCAAATCACCACTTCGGTGTGAACAGAAGTTTTTACATAGTCAAACACTGCTATCCTCAGGAAGGGTTCACCAGAGAAGAAGTAGAACACCAGAGAAGAAGTAGAGAAGAAGTAGAACAGAATTGTAAGGAGTGCTTGTCAATAGATCCAGCGCCAGTTCAGTGGGAGCATGGTTCCCTAGAAAGTGATAAAATCTGGCACAGAGTTGCCATGGATATAACACATTATCAAAATATGAAGTTTTTAACTCTCATAGACTGTGTACCTAGCAGATTTGCCATATGGCGACAGATATCTGACGAGAGTAGTGGGCAGGTGGTTCGTGTTCTTTCAGAAGTATTCGCTGAGCGAGGGCCGCCTTCTGAACTGTTGACAGATAATAGCAGAACATTACATTCTGAGGAGGTTGAAAGGCTTTGTGATAAATGGAGTGTAGAACTCAAATTTCGATGCGTGAACCGGCCGAGCGGAAATGGTATTGTTGAAAGGAACCACCGGACCATCAAACGGATGGCTGCGAGGAGTAAGGGAAGAATCCAAGAAATGGTATTCTGGTATAACTTTTCACCTAGAGAGGGAAGTATGGAAGGGACTGCCCCCAGCTCTCAAATTAGCTCGTATCATTGGAGGTGCCCAGGAGAACCACAACAGAAGGGTGAAAAGGAGCCTAGTAAAAAATTCATTAAAGGTGACACTGTTTTTGTTAAACCGGAAGGCGCCAGATGCTCTACCAAATGGAGAGAAGGTGTGGTCACTGGAGAAGGGACAACTTACAATAGCGTAGAAGTGGATGGCTTACCACATCATGTTGCCGACATAAGACATAATAGGCCCCAGGTTAGGATTCATGCTGAGGGCCAAGAGCCTGGGGTGTGTCAGGAAAGGATTGGCCAGATAAGATCACGGAGGATGGTGAGGCGACCTGGCTATCTGAGAGAGTATGAGTGCGGTTCTGGTGATGAGGACATCACAGGGGCGTGTGGTAATGAGGTAGTGTGGGGGGGAGTTAAGAAGAAAAAGAAGAAGTTTGCCCGGGCTTAGCAAGAGTGTTGTTATTGTTTTGGAGTCGGTTAATACGGTTGTCGATATAAGTTGTTCGTGTTCCTTTCTTGCTTGTAAATTGAGTTGTTATTTGTTTTATTTTATCTTGAGATAATTATAGACTTTTCAAGTTTAGCGTTCAACCGGAAGTTTGAGTTGTTTATTTTTCCTTCTAACCACAGAGAGATCTAAAATTGTCAGAGAAAATAGTAGATTAAAAATGGAAATTGAGAGGTTTGAAAAGAAAACTAGCAACGTCCTGTCAAAGACTATAGATATCAGAAAAAAAAACTGTAAGTGACGACAATTCCCCTCGAAAACTTGTTGCAGGTTTTATTAAATCTGGAAATAAGAAAACAATAACTAAAAAAATACTTATGGTGAAGTTTTGAAATGTCAGCTTAAAACCAAATTCAAAAAACTTCGTTCGAAAAAGGACGAACAAACATTTTGATTTAGTAAGAGATGCTAAACTCTTACAAATACCGTTTCATTTCTCAGTTGTAGCCCGCCACGAGTCTAGGAGGGTCGGTCGCCTTTTCTCCAGCATAACCGCCTCACCGCTTTTAATATATTTGCTTTGTAATGTTTTTAAAATCTCTTTAAGGATTTAAATCCATCTACATCCCGGCCGGGATCCCCGTCGACGCTATGACTTCAAAATCGGTCATGACTTCGAAATAGGCAGATTGACACTAACAAAATCTGAAAGAGTTGGAAGACAAAGTTGGAACAACAAGTTCCATTTGACAAGATATTAGATGACATAAGACATTCATTGCAACATTCCCCCTAGAGAGAAAGCATTTAGTAACAAAACAAGACTTGCATAATATTGAACGTGATTTTCACATAAATAAGGATATTGTTCGTCATGAAAATAATATTATCAGCGTCGAGGCCTGGATAAATGAGGTAAGATTAGACCCTGAGATGGATTCTATTCTCTTTGAGGCCCAGTGTAGTAATGATTGTGATCAATTTCCTTTTCTTCAAGGGAATGATTTTGATTCAACATCATGAATAATGCTCAAGAAGAATATTAAACGAAATGTGGCAGTCAGTGTGTTTGTGTGGATGAAACACACAGATTCCTTACCATTTCATGCTAACCCGCCTTCTGGTGTTGGATGATTTGCACCAGGCATTTCCTTGTGCATTTTTACTTTTTAACCCCTCAGATACTGAAATATACAAAGTATTTTTTCGGCAGTTAAAATGCAATAGAAGATTGCATTAAAAAAAAAAAAAATTATGTCAGATATGGCCGACACATTTTAACGCGTAGAAAGCTATTATGTCGGAACCTGTCAAGAAACCTCTCTGTAGTTGCCATGTCGACCGTGCGTGGCGGAATAATTTAAACCAAGTAAAAGGTTAAAAAAATCATGTTAGTATGTACAAAATTTTAAGAACTTTGTTGGAAGAAACGGACGAAAATGCATTTTACACGATGATGGAATGTGCTTGCAAAAATTTTTTGGCTGATAAAATTCTTAAAGATTTCGGAAACTATTTTATAAAATATTATAGAGACATCCATCGTCAATGGGGATATGCATTCCGCTTGCACGCCGTAATAAATACAAACATGCACTTAGAAAGGATGCATAAGAGTATTAAATACTATTATTTAATGAGAAGAAAACTTTTCGTCAAAACTTTGCATGCTCTAATGCGATTTGTGAGAGACATGCTATTTGATAAATTAATAACGGCACATAAAGGAAAAATTACAAATAAAATCAGTGAATTAAGAAGACGCCATAAAACTGCACAGGAGTCACGGTTAATGTTAGTTTCAAAAATTAATTCGAGTTGGAATGTATTGTCATCAACAAGAAAGGAAATATACACTGTCTCGAAGGGAGATACCAAATGTCATTGTAAAATTGCATGTGAAGAAAGTTTTGTTTGTATACATAATTATTATTTGTGCATCTGTCGATGCGAAACATATTCATGCTGTTGCTATGCAAATATCAAATTCTAAGATAATTGTTGAACCTTCTTTCTTTACCTTCCACATCCGCCTCTTATGTGCAGTCCGACGCAGACACATAGAATATAAAATATTATTGAAATCAATTCCATTCAACAGAGCAGTGTTTATCCACCATAAATACTTTAGGAGACTCTGATGTCAGAACAAAAACTCTTTGGAAAGAACTCATACATTTCTTTTCAAAGAGCTTTTCATTTATTTTTTTCTTAAGTAGTAATAGAAATTGTTAATAAGTTCATAAACAACTGAAAATGCATTTTTACTGTGTACGGGTAAAAACCAATATGATTTGGTAATATAATTTAAGCTGCTCTTTAAAACACTTAAATAGTTACATACAATACATCTAATCTAGTTCATTCTATTCAAATATAAAACTTAATCCTAGCACGTTAGACGAGTTCATGATTACTTAGTCCAGTGTTTTCCATTTATTAGTTTTATGTTTTCGTAGGTACATGTAATTATTATTGGACATTATATCAAANTCCCAAAAGATTGGTTTTGTAGGGTTGGAAAGATGGAGCTTGGGATGGTTGCGATTAATGATAAAAACCTTGATCTTATTAAGTCTTCTCACGCAAATCACCACTTCGGTGTGAACAGAAGTTTTTACATAGTCAAACACTGCTATCCTCAGGAAGGGTTCACCAGAGAAGAAGTAGAACAGGTTGTGCAGAATTGTAAGGAGTGCTTGTCAATAGATCCAGCGCCAGTTCAGTGGGAGCATGGTTCCCTAGAAAGTGATAAAATCTGGTACAGAGTTGCCATGGATGTAACACATTATCAAAATATGAAGTTTTTAACTCTCATAGACTGTGGACCTAGCAGATTTGCCATATGGCGACAGATATCCGACGAGAGTAGTGGGCAGGTGGTTCGTGTTCTTTTAGAAGTATTCGCTGAGCGAGGGCCGCCTTCTGAACTGTTGACAGATAATAGCAGAACATTTCATTCTGAGGAGGTTGAACGGCTTTGTGATAAATGGAGTGTAGAACTCAAATTTCGATGCGTGAACNCGAGTTCATGATTACTTAGTCCAGTGTTTTCCATTTATTAGTTTTATGTTTTCGTAGGTACATGTAATTATTATTGGACATTATATCAAAATTTATCATAAAAATAAATTCTCCTTGGTGGGGAATCGAACCCGGCCTCTCTCCGTCCACAGAGAAGAAAGAAATCAAATTAATTAATTTGAGTAAATGTTTCTTCCAATATAGCTATGCATCAATCAAACTGAAAATACTGGAAATAGGTACTTATGTGCATATTTTGTTTCTATGTTACTGTGTCTATGTTTATTGTTCTGACTGCCAACGATCTCAAGGTTAAGATTCAAAGGGTTGCAAAGAAGCTGAAGCAGCTAAAACAACAGTACATAGTTGTGCAAGGGCTCCGTGTCTCTCAATTCCAGGCGGCGGCGGCGTACGTAGTCATCGATGAAACGGTGTACACATTCCTTGATTCCCTCTCTGCCATTGACACCTGTTTTAAGGCCTTCTTCTCGCTACAAGCAAGATACCCGCTAGCCAGCCAAAGAGTATGGATGCTAATTCAGAATTATATATATGGCATTAAAGAGGACAATAGTTTACACTTTCCCAACGTTACAGGGCTCATAAAGAGCCTCGACAACACTACGGTATAGTTCGAAAGTATTAAAAAACAAAACATAAATACAGCACTGAATAACTTCATATCAGTCAATATGTATGTTTGTCAAGTTTGTAGTAGGCGTGTGAATTCAGTTTTCAGAATTTCGTCAAATTCGTCCTGGGTGAATATCTTGAGATTGCCTCTTTTTTGTCACTCCCTCGAATCTAACCAAAAAATAAAATAAAATGAAAAATGCTTGGTCATCTACATACAAAGTTCTATTTTGACAAACAATTTCAGCCGTGTAACTATTATGGCTCCATTAATTATAATTATGTTGATAGGTGAAAAGTCACTCTCCTGGACTGTCACTAAACTGATATTGAAATTTTATACATCAAAAAGTTTATTTATAGTTTAAATTTATGTTGGTTTAGAGTAAATAATATTTTTTGTTATACTTTCAAGTAATATGTAACCAGTTTAACAAATTTTCAAATTTGATTTTGCCCTCCCAAAAAAATAAAAATCTTGAGTCACCAACAAAATAGTCACTCTCCTGGCTTAAAATAATAATGGCGCCTTGTGGTGAGTGGGGGAAGTCTGGAGCGCTGCTTCCTTGTTTAACCGTTGCGTATGCCCAACACAGACTAACATCTTGAATCTCGATCAGTTGGACCTAGCTGTTGCACTAGTGGGGATGCCTTTTGTGACTATCTCTATTAACAAACAGGTAAGGCACTTTTTATACCATCACTTTCCTGGTTCTCTTATTTAAACATGAAACCTTTATAAAAATTCAAGAATGGTCTTAATTTATTTGTAGTTTGTCACAGTAAAAATGACTTTTTTCTGAATTTACTGCTCTTCTCTGTTTGATGCCACACAGAGAAGTGTTTATCCACCATAAATACTTTAGGAGACTCTAATGTCAGAACAAAAACTCTTTGGAAAGAACTCATACATTTCTTTTCAAAGAGCATTTCAATTATTTTTTCTGAAGTAGTAATAGAAATTGTTAATAAGTTCATACACAACTGAAAATGCATTTTTACTGTGTACGGGTAAAAACCAATATGATTTGGTAATATAATTTAAGCTGCTCTTTAAAACACTTAAATAGTTACATACAATACATCTAATCTAGTTCATTCTATTCAAATATAAAACTTAATCCTAGCACGTTAGACGAGTTCATGATTACTTAGTCCAGTGTTTTCCATTTATTAGTTTTATGTTTTCGTAGGTACATGTAATTATTATTGGACATTATATCAAAATTTATCAAAAAATAAATTCTCCTTGGTGGGGAATCGAACCCGGCCTCTCTCCGTCCACAGAGAAGAAAGAAATCAAATTAATTAATTTGAGTAAATGTTTCTTCCAATATAGCTATGCATCAATCAAACTGAAAATACTGGAAATAGGTACTTATGTGCATATTTTGTTTCTATGTTACTGTGTCTATGTTTATTGTTCTGACTGCCAACGATCTCAAGGTTAAGATTCAAAGGGTTGCAAAGAAGCTGAAGCAGCTAAAACAACAGTACATAGTTGTGCAAGGGCTCCATGTCTCTCAATTCCAGGCGGCGGCGGCGTACGTAGTCATCGATGAGACGGTGTACACATTCCTTGATTCCCTCTCTGCCATTGACACCTGTTTTAAGGCCTTCTTCTCGCTACAAGCAAGATACCCGCTAGCCAGCCAAAGAGTATGGATGCTAATTCAGAATTATATATATGTCATTAAAGAGGACAATAGTTTACACTTTCCCAACGTTACAGGGCTCATAAAGAGCCTCGACAACACTACGGTATAGTTCGAAAGTATTAAAAAACAAAACATAAATACAGCACTGAATAACTTCATATCAGTCAATATGTATGTTTGTCAAGTTTGTAGTAGGCGTGTGAATTCAGTTTCCAGAATTTCGTCAAAATCATCCAAGTAGTTTTGGCACCTTGCTTCTGCACAGACAGACATTTTTTTTAACACTTTTTTGGACTCAGGAGTCCTCGAAACGTGTAAATCCATCAAATTTTCAAAATCGAATTTTCGTGCCATGAAAATAATTTCTCTTTTTATGAGAAAGTAAAAAAAGAATACCTACTAAAACTAAGCTAAAGAGATTGGAGCTAATATAAACATTACAATTCAGAATTTATTTATGGTTTAAATAATAGCTTAGTTGACTGTTATTGTGATTATATCACAGTCTGTTAGGTTGTATTGGGAGAGTACAGTGTAGCAGACTATATTTACTGGGGATTGTCTGCTTGCCTACTTTAATCCTGTCTTGAACGTCTACTCGCCCCTATGGCTATTTAATCGCCAGCCAAGAAAGAAGTATTCCCCGAGAGAGACGTCAACCAGACTACACTCACTTTACTGGGAATCGTTTTTCTAAACTATAGACTCACTTTTACAGGGATATCTATGTAAATTATATACTATCTCACTATACAGTCTATCTGACGCCCATTTGTTTGTATTTTACAGGCTGCTTCCGAATTCGCTGTAAGTTAGAAGGTGCATCACCCAACGACATATTGTTTTCTTCATCGTGAAGTTCATATTGGAAAAACCATCAATAGTGAATAGAAAAATTTTCTAAACGCAGACGTAAAAATGGTAAATTATAATAACGATGAGACCACTTAAATCTAAATTCTTCACACAGAAGCAAGATAGTTGTCCCAAGGCAAAGTTTTATCACAAGTTTATGCACTGAAAAATGAAATGCATCCTTTCTTTAATATTAAACAACAAGATTTGTAGGCTACTTGTAGATCATAACTGGCATATTTAGTTGATATATTTGAAGTTTTAAATAAAGTTAACACAAGCCTGCAAGGCAAATTTGAGAATATTTTTTCTTCAACAGACAAGATTAAATCCTTGAAAGAAAAGTTGAACTTTTGCCTCACCAAGGTATCGAAAGGTGATGTTACCATGTTTCCACATGTTGTTGCTATGGGTAATAAAAAAAATAACCCCATTAATTTGTGATCATCTTCAGGTTTTAGAAAAACATATTCGATATTATTTTCCAAACCTGTGTGTTGTTGAGTGGGTAGGAAACCCATTCATCACCGAAGTAGCATATCAGTCAAAACTCAATCTAATCAAGCAGGATGAATTAATAGATTTGAGAAATAATGGAAATTTAAAACTACAGCATAAAGAAGTAGAAATTAGAAAAAGGTTAAAAAGTACTTGCTTAATGCAAACGTATTCTTTCCTATACCTGCTACTTATCACAAGAGACTGACCAATAAAGGCGGCCGCCTATCCACGGAATTTACACCCTGCAGTGAAAAGTCAAAACGAACCAAGACAACGATTTCCTTGAAAGAGTTGGCATATGCTGCTCAAATGAGTTTACGCTCTGCAGGACAATAAGACGCTTCGAAAATTATGTTGGAAGCAACATTGACGACTCCACTTAGAGCCGCTTGGTACCGAAAAGCTTTTCAATCAACAACAGAAAATACGTTATCTAATGATGCTGCACTTTCCGTTTTGGTTGAATATAAGTTTTTAAAAAGTCAATCTCAAGGGTTGAGATCATCAAGTAAGGAAAAAAAATGTAAACTTTATCCTCCCTACAAGAAAGTGACACAAGAAAAAATTCATTGTTATCCAACCTATATTAGTATTACAGAAAGTAGTGTAGAAGTTCATTTACAGGCTTTATGTAACGTGCCGATGACTGATGATAAGTTGGTGAACACACTTTCCGGTGAACCTCCTCGACACGGCCTTTGCAACTCCTGAAACGAAGAAAAGAGAGATGGCTGTTATCAATTTACCGAAGAAAGTCATGTGTACTACCTCAATTACAATCCAAGAGTTAGATGCACTAGAGAAATTAGATTGCATTGGTAATCAAAGAAAGCTTACAGGAGGCTATAGAGGGTAGAGTGCGACTGAGAGCGTCGGAGAAGGTGTAGTAGTCGCTGTTTGGAGTACAGTTTTCCTTGACCTCTCTTTTCGCTCTGGTCTCTTTGAGGTAGTCCTATAGGGGCTAAGATAAGAAGCAAGAAAATCGGCGTTTGCGGAAGTAGATGTTATACTTCACAATTATAAGTTCGAACTTTTTACATCACAAATTCTTAAGAAATGTAATAAAAATAATTCACTTCAATGTTTATATATATCAACTTAACTCCACTGACATTTAAACAGAGTGAGTAAATAAAGAAAAACAACAAAAAATAAATGTCAATGATACTGACAAGGTTCATCGTCTACATACTTCATTTTGTGTGTTGGAGTAGTATTTTATTTTATTTTGTTTTATTATTACTATCATCAAAATTTTCATACCCCAAAAATAAAATTACTAATTTTTCTAAGTTTAAGTAGTAGCAGTTACAATTTTACCTATTTATAAACTAAATAATACATTAAAAAAANGTACCCTTGCGCTTTACAAGCCTTTTCAACCTCCTATCTTTCTTTAATTATCGATCTTTGTTTATTGGACCAACTCTGAACTTGCTAGGTAATTAAAGCTTCTACTTAGGAAGTAGTCCAACTTCGGCCCTGACTCCTTCTGTGGTGTTCATTTCATTTATTCTATATATTGTATTTTCTTTTCTCTAATTATTATTAATTGTTAATTAATATTACTAGGTTTCTAAACTAGCTTTTCCTAACTTTTTATATTCTATTAATATCAAATTTGACTGACTCCGGAAAAGAGAGCCAAAGGGTTTAAAATTAACTTTTACATTTTTCTATTATCTTTTCTTTTTCTTATACTCAACAAAAGCCATCTAGTAATTAAATTTTGAATTAAAATGGTGTATCACATTAAATTATTAATAAAAATTTAATTTTAATGACACTCACCCACAAATAAACAAAGGCAGTACATTTCATTGTTTACTTTATGTCAAGAGTGAAAACACTTTTAATGAAATGCACGAGGCACTTAATTTACTGAGTTCATTAACATTGTGTTTTTTTGTTTCAGTAGGTAACGAGGATCGGAGAGCATAGCGATAATGCACCTGATTTCTTACATTGTGAGAAAGTACCCGGCTCAAGCCAAGAGTGGCTGGAATCCTTCAAGCCGAGATCAGAGAGGAATTCATAACTCACATAAGTGACCAGTCCATCGTGAAGTCGGTAATCAAAAGGAAGGAGAAACTGAAGAGGAACTGAACGAAACCGCTCGTCGTAGCAGTTGGGCCATCACTCTTTAATGTGAGTCAATCTTTTGCAGTAGTCGATGATGTGTACTACCGTCTGAATAGTTTACTGTCAGCAGTAGACGCATGCTTCAAGACTATTCACGCAACTGGGGCTGAGTACACCCAAGAGTCAAAGGACTTGTGGTTGCTCATTCAATTGGCTCTCTACGGCATACAAACGGAATATGATAGTAAAATAATAATTTCTTCTGACAGAAATTTCCTGGCAAATTTGAAAATAGGAGTGGACGTTTAATTCTTCACACACTCAAAATTCACTTCTTTCCCTTTCAAAATATAATACTTTCACTTTGAATTTTTTTTTTTTTTTTTTTTTTTAATTTAATTTTCCATATGATTAAATAAAACTATTGAGTGATAGATCTTATTCATTTTATTTTTTGGTCTATCATTTTAATTTTAAATTAAATTCAAAGCCACACAAATTTGAATCACCTGAGAGTTTATACAGACAAGAGTATATTGAATTAATTGACATAGCTATCCAAGGACTTAAGTCCATACTAATTAATACTTGACCAACCCAGGATGAAGAAACAAGTTTGTTGGAGACTCCATTGTTACAGAAAGAATACTTAAAAATTGACACAGAAGATCTAAAATTAGAACCGTTGCTTTTTATTTCTTTCTTTTTTTTTTAATCAGAAAACAAGGTTTACATGTATTCCTTGTATAAGAAACCTTAACCCTATAAAAGCTGTTGATGTCTTTAAATTCATCACAAATTGTACACTTACACTTATTTATTGTAACCTGTTCGTCGCTAACATGTAGTTTGGGTTTTAAATGACGAGCCCCGTTCCTGTTTCAAATTTTCTTCTAGTTCTAACCATACTAGATTTTTTCAAATGAAATGGCTGTAAGAATTTAAATGGTTAGCCTACTTTGAAGAAATATCAGGATTTTTGTAAATATTGCGTAATATTTTTCCACTCCAACACTGTAGGAAAAGGAGATCACCAAGTGGATGGGACATCAGTATCACAGACTTTTAATCATTTTAAAAAAGCCAAGGAATTTTTTAGTAAACATGAAAATTGCACATACCGTACAAAATCATTCTTGAAAGCTGAAAACACAAAATCCATAGTTTTGAAAAGACTTGTAAATGCTAAAAGAAGAGTGAATGTCGAAAAAAACAACAATAAAGACTGATAAGAAATACAGTAAGTTAAAGTTTCCTATAATACAAACTATACGACTTTTTGGAGGCAGCAAGTACGACTAAGAGGTCATCGTGAGAGTGGACAAATAGGCCTAGAAGAGTTAAAAAATATATATATATAAAAAATTGATGTTTCTGATCATTGTAGAGATACAGAGCTATCAGTGGAGATAATGCTCTAAAAGACAAATGAATGAGCAGTGCAGGGAAGGATAGTTTCTCAAGTTCTTTTATTCAAAGCGAGCTCATTAACACATATTTGGTCATTTTATCCAATTTGAAATAGCTTCTGAATTAGCAGACGAAACCACTGACATTAGCCGAGTAGAACAGTTTTCGCTTTGTGTAAGTTAGGTTGAAGATCAATCATACAAAATTAGATAAGATTTTCTAACCCTTCGCTCCAGTTTATGATGGCACTGGTGCAGAATTATCTAACACAGTGTTGGAGACCTTGTCAATTTTAGGACTTGATTTAAATAAATTAAGAGGTCAAGGATATGACGTTGCTACTGCAATGAAAGGAAAATTCCGAGGGGTGTTGCATCAAATAAAAACTACGGAGCAACGGATGAGTCACCCCATACATCGGTTATGCCGGAGCCATCACCTCTCAACCATCAGGACATCGCTAGTGATAATAGATATCGATGGAAACAAAACATTTAAATTGCTTAACACTCTTTGGGTGCCAACTATAAAATATAAGTTTCCTTCCGATTTAAATAATCGAAAGTTTAAGAAGAGAAATGGCTTGACCATTATCCATGGTTGAAGTATTCCGCTCAGCTTGAAGGGTCACTTTGTCGCCAGGTAGCAGCAGGTTGGCCGCGGCTCACACCAATCTCAAGGAAAGTTGGAGACTCTCCCATTAAAGAAGTGGAAACATGCCATAGAAACATTTACTGCTCACCAAGAGTGTGAATATCATAAAACTAGTGTCATAAAATATGAGAGTTTTAAGTCTGTAATAGAAGGTAGAGTCGGTTATATTAAAAATCAGTTAAGTTTATATTAAAGATTCACATTAAAAAAGAGACTGAAATTATTGTCAGTAATAAAAACTAATATTTTTTTGTGGTACACACAATTTACCTCTTCACCGTCATACAGATAGTGGGCTTATTTAGGAACGCAGCAGCGTTCCGCCCTGCCAAGTCTAAAAGTCAAAGTTTCACCAAAGCTGCCAGTGTATACTGTAGGTGACAAACTAGGGTTTTTGAGGGTCTGCAGCGTGAAATACGTACAAGCTACCTAAATAGTTTAATATCTTTGTAGGCCGTGTCCTGTAGATTAAAAATAAAAAAAAATGGTCAAAATCGGCCTAGTAGAAGTAGAGAAAAATAGGTTTGAAAATGGTAGTTTTGATGACTTATTCTTATTCTTCCTTCATTTTATGTTGACGCACCTACAGCCTAAACTACTGAACCGATTTTAATGAATGATGGCTTTTTGGATTCGTCTAGAACCCTAGTGCATTCCTAGATCAAAAAATTGAGATAGCTCATTCATACGCTTAACGCGGAGCGAGAAACCAAGCTAGCGAGCAGTCACTCTAACGTTGACGCACCTACAGCCTAAACTACTTAACCGATTTCAATAAATGAGGGCTTTTTGTATTCGTCTAAGGCTCAAGTGCATCCCCCCGAAACTCGCCTGCAGTACTACCTAATGTTAACTGGTTGTATTCCACGCACAACCATCATTCCACACAAACCTCATTTGGCAAATGTGAAGGTGAAACAAGAAATTGTATTGGTGTTTGAAGAATATCAAAATTCCAGTTTTAGGAAATCGCGTGGCCCACCGCCAAGGAGAAGAAGCTGAAAAGTATCTATGTTGATAGTGATGGGTCAGGAGAAAGTGCCAACATCACTTGGCGGGATAGAAAGTTGATTTCACAACTTTTTTGGACCACAGACTTGGCGGGGTGTTTTTTTACCACACAAGTGGTTTTTGGTCAGATTAATATTACTGAGGATAATGTAGAAAATGGTGCGTTCAGAGCTATAATTATTAGTATAATGATTAAGTTAATTAATTTAATATTAAGTTCTATTTCTTCTCTTAATAAACATCTAAGAGTATTGATAGTAATAACATGGTGACTATTGTTCGAGCCAGTAAAATGTCTAAAAGAGTTACAAGAAAATCTGATTCTTACCCAATATTTGGGTCGCCAGGTTATATTAATGGTTTTCGTCTCCCTGCGTACTACAATGTGATGAAACATTTTATGTAGATATGTTGCGCTCTAAAATAAAACTGGAAAATGATGGCGTAGAATGTAAAACTGAATCAGTAAGAAGCATTGCTATCTAGGTTGGAGCATTATTGACAGTCCAACGATCACGACTATCCTACCACTAACTGAGTTCTAGTTCAGGGCACATATTCTAAAAACACATATTCTAAGAAATAATTATTATACAATACATGATAAACTAATGTAATCCAGAGTATCTTTCAATGTAATGACAACTCTAGTAGTATGGTAGTGCTCTTTGGTTGCCCTCTCCAGTAGCTTCTACGCAAAAAATTGGTACATTTTTAATTGGGAGGGGTATATAAGAAATAAATATCTGGGTGTTTTATTACTTGAAATAATTTTTAGTGGTTTATTAGTTAGTTGATTTTATTTATGATAAAATATTTTTACGATGTGGAATATGTCTGTCTAAATCTATGTTGATAGTGATGGGTCAGGAGAAAGTGCCAACATCACTTGGCGGGATAGAAAGTTGATTTCACAACTTTTTTGGACCACAGACTTGGCGGGGTGTTTTTTTACCACACAAGTGGTTTTTGGTCAGATTAATATTACTGAGGATAATGTAGAAAATGGTGCGTTCAGAGCTATAATTATTAGTATAATGATTAAGTTAATTAATTTAATATTAAGTTCTATTTCTTCTCTTAATAAACATCTAAGAGTATTGATAGTAATAACATGGTGACTATTGTTCGAGCCAGTAAAATGTCTAAAAGAGTTACAAGAAAATCTGATTCTTACCCAATATTTGGGTCGCCAGGTTATATTAATGGTTTTCGTCTCCCTGCGTACTACAATGTGATGAAACATTTTATGTAGATATGTTGCGCTCTAAAATAAAACTGGAAAATGATGGCGTAGAATGTAAAACTGAATCAGTAAGAAGCATTGCTATCTAGGTTGGAGCATTATTGACAGTCCAACGATCACGACTATCCTACCACTAACTGAGTTCTAGTTCAGGGCACATATTCTAAAAACACATATTCTAAGAAATAATTATTATACAATACATGATAAACTAATGTAATCCAGAGTATCTTTCAATGTAATGACAACTCTAGTAGTATGGTAGTGCTCTTTGGTTGCCCTCTCCAGTAGCTTCTACGCAAAAAAATTGGTACATTTTTAATTGGGAGGGGTATATAAGAAATAAATATCTGGGTGTTTTATTACTTGAAATAATTTTTAGTGGTTTATTAGTTAGTTGATTTTATTTATGATAAAATATTTTTACGATGTGGAATATGTCTGTCTAACTTTACTTCGACTGATCAACTGTCTGATTCTTCTGCTGCATTTACATCATCATCAGACAGTGAAAATGAACCCACCCAATCAGGTATTCCCTAGGGATTCTCTAATTCCAGCTGTGCCACTCGAGCTTGATGATAAAGATTGATTGGAATCTTCACTTGGAAGTGATGCAGATGATGAGGAAGAAGATATTCCTCCGCCAAGATGAAAGAAAAGAACCAGGTCATGTCACAAGACATATAACAGAACAAAGTTTTAAATGCCTAATGGTCCAAAAAATGTACAAGTTAACATTTCAAACCTTTAGAATTTTTAATGGAAATTTTTAATTTAATGGCGAACCAGTCTAATTTGTATGCTACCCAAAAGGGCACTATTCTCGATTTAAGTGTAGATGAGTCAAGGGCTTTTTTAGAGTCTTGATTATTATTGGCTTTCTTCGTGTCCTCTGCGCTTATATTGGTCATGAACCTAAATTTTAGGGTACAGAGGGTTTTTGGCGTGATGCCACAAAAAATATTTCTAAAAATACTGTGATATTTGCATGTTAACTATAATAGAGCGGCTCTCCTGACTTTGATGCATTATATAAATTAAGAACTCTTTTAGATTTATTACCAAAAATGTTTAAAGAAAACAACAACCCATCAACGTATCTTTCATTAGGTGAAAGCAAGGTGCCCTTTTGTGTCTTCCCTTTGAAGGGAAGGCACAACTTAAAGCAATATATGCCCATGAAGCCGATAAAACGAGGATTCAAAGTCTGGGCAAAAGCAGATTCAACAAATGGATATTTATTAGATTTTACATCTATCAATACAAGGAAAACTCGCTCAACGTAATTCTAATTCTCCTCTGGGAGAAGCTGTAGTTAAGCCTTATGAAAGATTTTATATGTAAGGGTTTGCATCATATTTGATAGATTCTTTTCCGGAATCATCGGACAAGAGTTTGAATTAGTCGATTATCCGGAACAAATCGATAGCATTCGCTCCAAGAAGAAGATACATTCAGCTACATCATAGAAGTATATATCGAGTACCCTTTAAAAATACATTCGATTTTCCGTTTCTCCCTGAATCCTTTGTCCCTTTATCTGAAGAACTAAATTCAACCCCAAAATTAATTCCACACTTAGGCGGAAAAAATTATGTTGACGATTATAAGGCTCTAAAACAAGCCCCAACTTATGGCCTACTCCTAAAATCCATTTCGATGGTTAAACCCCTATAATATTACTTGTAAATTCATAGAAAGAATGCACGGTACTCGTTCGAGAAAGATCAAGCTGAGCTATAGAATAACGCTGCCTTCGGGAAAACAATGGAATCCGTAAGTAATCGTTAGAATATCCCGACTACAGACAACCGGAAAACAAGTGACTAAGCTTATTAATAAATTTAATTTTAGAGAAAAAACCATCACATCGGAGAAATTGGTTCTATTACTCATAGACGATAAGGTCGCAAAAATAAAATAGGCTACACATAGCCTAGCTACATCGGCATGTCAATGTTAGACTCGTCTAAGACGGTCAGTTCCCACTTAATTGTTTAATTGTTCAACTGTTTTGCACTCATTTAGTGGCTCAATTTCGGATTATTTCGTTCGTATGTATGTATAGATGCAAACAGTAGGAATCATCGTGCATATTTCGAGGTTATATTATCTTCCATGTACAGGGTGTCCCAGCTAATATGGAACAGCGAAATATCTCCGGAACCATGATAGATAGAAAGATGAGTTTTTTCAGGGTTCGATAAAGGCTAAAAAGGCGCTTCTAGAACATATGCTGAACATTTTCTGTGTGCAGCGAAAGCGTGTGCAACAAAAAAAATAAAAAGTGAATAGGAAGCCATATTTTTAAGACTGGATTTGGATTCTATGGCTAAAAATAAGACTTTTTTACTCTTGGAAATTTTTCGCTCCGATCGTTAGTTTGCCGTCTAGAGAGCCCTAAACTTGATCAAAGATTAAACTTGATTTAAAGTTTCAATTTCAACACATTCAGGGCTCTCCAGACGGCAAACTAATGATCGCAGCGAAAAATTTTCCAAGAGTAAAAAAGGCTTATTTTTAGCCATAGAATCCAAATCCAGTCTTAAAAATATGGCTTCCTATTCACTTTTTGTTTATTTTGTTTGCTGCACACTGAAAATGTTCAGCATATGTTCTAGAAGTGCCTTTTTATCCTTTGTCGAACCCTGAAAACCGTATCTTTCTATCTATCATGGTTCCGGAGATATTTCGCTGTTCCATATTAGCTGGGACACCATGTATTGCCGAGCCCTACCCATCAATATAAAGCATTGAAGTTAAATATTTATTTAACAAAATCTTGCATAGATCCATAGATTTTAGAGAAAACTAAATTGCAAAATTACATAATGAAATACAATCTATGCACTTTAGTGGGTCACGTAGTCACCCCTCAATTCCCAATCCCAAACCCTCCTCCTCGAGCCTTGGTCTCGTCCTCAATTTGTATTAAACACTGGAGTAATGTATGTTAAAAGAGTTGCTAAATGTATATAATTTTGAACTGCATCCCAAAATTTACATCATGGACCTGCTGCAATTTGGGCACATTTAAGGCCTGTACTTGACATTCTTATCAACCACTTTCCCCAAATATAAAACATACACTTAATTAGTGCCAGTCCAGCTTCTCAATATAGAAATAGATTCTATGTAATTATTTGAAAAACACTTTACCTCAAAAGGGATTCAAATGTGAAGTTGGAATTTAACTGCTAGGGCAACGGCTTTTCCTGAAGATCTGATCCCTTCAACCACTACATATTTTCCTGATGGAATGGCTTTCCCAATGGGCCCTATTGCTCCAACAGCCTCCTCTTTCTCGCCCCCAGTAGGTAGTCAAGGAAACAAATTCATATGCAAAAGAGCTAGTGGTAACCAAGAGCCCGGATCACCAGACTGGAAGGAGACGTCGGTGTTAGAAATTAAAACAATTTGGGGGCTTTATTTCCACATGGGAGTGGCTTAATTCTCTGAATTAAGTGATTATTGAAGCAAAAATGAAAAGTTCAATCTTACTTACTTCAGGAACAATATAGCAAGGGACAGATGGCTTGCCATTTTAAAATCATTTCATTTGGCCCCCAACACAGCTTGTGAATGTGAGGAAGATGATGAACCTTCATCTTCTATTGAAGTAGACTCCCTTTACAAAATTTGGCAACTTTTAAAATATTTTCATGACAAGATAGGCAGTATTGCAAATGCCGGGAAAAATATTTGTATCAATAAATCCATGTCTACATGGAGAGGGCGGATTTCTTCTGTCAGTACATGCATCTGAAGAGCCACAAATACGGATTCAAACTTTAATTATTGACAGAGCCTGATGGGTTGATTTGTCAATTTTTTGGTTTATGCTGGTGCATCTGACGCTGAGGTGGGCGGCCAAAGCCACGTTAATAAAGTAGGAAAAAAATTAATGAAAGGTTTCTTAGGAGAAGGTCGATCCATTCATATGGACAATTATTGCAATAGCGAGGTGCCTTCTTCTTGTACCGTCTCTTCACCATCGCTTCCCGCCGCGTTAAACGCATTGATTTATTCTTTACTTAATGTATATGATTTTTCCTGGATAAAAATAAATAAATGTTTTTTGTTAAACATACACATCCTTTAAATTTTATCCTTCAGATTTGTATTCATGAAACCTTTTACTACGGTAGTGTTCCAGAAAGCTCTATTACAAGTTGAGAGGGAAGAACCTCTAGCCCTAGGCAATCTGATTTATTTATTTATTTCTTAATTACAAAGAGCCTTGGAAAGCTTACAACCAAATGTTGAGAGGGCAGAACCTATAGTCAATCTAATTTAAATATTTTAATTCCCCCCCCCCC
>KZ652480.1:132594-143212 GCA_001010745.2 Gerris buenoi | reverse complement strand
TAGTCAATCTAATTTATTTATTTTAATCCCCCCCCCCACCATTTCACAGAGCCTATGAAGGCTTACAACCACATGTTGAGAGGGCAGAACTTCTAGTCAATCTAATTTATTTATTTTAATCCCCCCCCCACCATTTCACAGAGCCTATGAAGGCTTACAACCACATGTTGAGAGGGCAGAACCTCTAGTCAATCTAATTTATTTATTTTAATTAACCTCAAAGCCAAATCAATTATCTAGAGCTGTGCATAAAACATATTTCTAAGGCCTCCAGGAATCACCAACAAACTTTTTTTTATTTTTTATACAAAATGGGAAGTGTACCTAACAATCAGTCGGGGTTCATAAATTAGGTGAAATTGGAAAAATCGTGGCAAAGTATCTAAATCTTCCGGACCCCAACAGATACACCAGACATTGCCCAAGAAGAACTTCTGCAACCTTGCTGGCCAACTCCGGTGCTAATATGACCACTTTAAAAAGACATGGGGGTTGGAAGTCAGCAACGGTCGCAGAAGGGTCTCTCGAAGATTCGATCTCCAATAAGAATAAAATAGCTCAGCGAATTCTAGAACAAGATCAAGCTCCAACTAATGTAATGTTGCATGAATCACCAGCTGTTGCAAGTACCAGTTATGTACATGCCAATGAACAAAAAATTAGTTTTTACAAAATCTAATATTTGTTAATAAAAATAGTTTAAATTATATTTGTAAAAAAGATTGTTTGAAATATATGTTAAAATAAAAGTTATATTAGTTAAATTTATTTTGATATGTAAGTATTATGAAATAAGTATTATCTATAGGGAACATTTTTCTGCCGCCAGTAGGAAAAATATTGTATGCAACAAGGCAGCAAAGGAAACAATTCTGCCTCATTCATATATTGCCTGCCTCGGCAGTCAATTGAATAAATTACCTGCCACGGCTTCGCCTTGGGAGGTATTTATTTTTTTCAAAGAATAATAAGATATATTAGATAATATTAAAAATCATTTAAAATTTTCATAACCATTCTTTTTACATAATATGCCAAATGTTATTCAACAAATAAAAACTTCATCACATTAACTGCAGGCAAGTATATTCTATTGACTTGTTATAGAACAGAAGTATTCTAATATAAAAGAAACTTGTGTCAACATCAAAGCAAAACAAAATAGCTGTCAGCATCTCAGTAGGGTAATGGCTATGAGCCAATCCGCTAAACAACAGTAGGAAAAACATAAAAGGTGAAAAAAAGGAGGATAAGATGGACAGCAAGAGATAGAGCATTAGATATCAGGGAATAGGGTGTGATAATGCGGTACAAGTACATTCTGACGATACAAGTGAATTTAATTTTGAAAAAAGTTCATATTATTTTTTTGACAAATTGATCATTTGAAATTCTTAGTTTGTTGTTTTGTGTGAAAAAGGGTCATGTCAATTGAGATATTGATACAGATTTATTTGGAAACTCTCTTAGAGATAGCCACTTCAAAACTGAGCTCGCATAATGCCTGCAGTGACATAGATCACCAGTAATTAGTTTTTGTTCATAAATTTAAGAAGAGAGGCATGAGAAGTATCCAAGGGTATAAAAAGATTCCAATAACAACCAGACAAGAACAATTGAACCATATGAATATATTCAGTAAGACCTCGAAGAACTGGAGTCCTAAGCNTTTTTTTTTTTTTTTTTTTTTTTTTTTTTTTTTTTTTTTTTTTTTTTTTTTTTTTTTTTTTTTTTTTTTTTTGCTTCATCTTTATACTTAAAATTCAATCATTCATATTCAAATTAATCTGAGCTATCTATGAAATCAATCATTTTTAAAAATGTAATCCAATAAAATTCCAAATGAATTAAGTCCATTTGCAGTCAGTATTAATTTGTTTTCTTCAGATAATTTCAGTGTGGTATAGCCAGATGGTTTTGATCAAAAACTCCAGCTGATTATTGGGTATCTTGGTCATTTCAACCTGCAACAAAAAAATAAATAGTACATTAAAATATAATCATCAAATCATAAACAATACAAATAAATACTATACTACTGTAAAAATTAATTTCTGGACGTTCTGGCCAAAAGGGTGAAATCTTAATCGATACCTTTCATAAGATGTACTTTTTTATTCATTCATATCTTGATTCCCGCCTCGATCTTCATTACTATTCATGTTCTTTATTGGGGTCACCAATATTTATGCTAGTAAACTAAAGAGTTAAATTGGTTGGAAACAACTCAAGAGTTATATTTTTGTTTCTTTTGTCACAACTGATAAGAATAATTTAAAAATCAATGTTTCAAAAATAAATACATAAATAAATATCTTCAGTGATATTATATAACTATAATATCCTGCTATAAAACCAACTCTATCACTTTTTTTTTTAGATAAATAAAGAGTTAAAAATGGTTTTTTGACTTCAACTTGTGGTCTAATCATTAATATACTTTGTCATAGAAAATAATTTCTAACAGTACTTTGAGAACATCATATCAGAAAGGGTTTCCACCAAATCTGTACCATGTGCTGTCTAAGTAACTGCCATAGACCTCACTCCTAAAATAAACCACAATCCACTTGTTTTTTGTTGAATTGTTCAATCAATAGTTAAAAGGTCATTAGAATTGATGTATAAAGTTAAATCGTCACAGACATGCGAAGAAATACGAAAAAAATAAATATAAAAAAATGTGCCCATGGTATCACATTGTTTCCATAAGCTTCCAGATGACAGCCAATTATAGTGTAAACAAGTTCTACATTATTTGGACCTGATTTTCTGCATTATTCCTATCTTCTTTTTTGCTACGTTCTAGTTTATTGTTTATATGACTTAATTAATAATTAATGTGTTTCACGAGCGCTCTGAAACTAAAGGTGGGAGTGGTCTCCTTCAAGAGAGGGGGTCCTAAAATTTTGTGACCTTGTGGTTCAGTCGCCATCATGCATTAGAGTAACGAGGCATATTTTTCTCTGTCTAATTGATATAAATACTAAATAAAACCAACATGTATAAAAAACTAATAATCCGATTTCATTGAAGTTTAGGATAGTAGGTCTATTTTAAAGGTATAAATTATTGGTCCCATATTAGTTTCAACCTTCTGCCCCATTTGTTTTATTTCCACACGGGCACAAACAAATTTATTTCAAACTATCTATCACTTGTAATTTTACAAATAAACATTCAACAAAGATCATTGAAGCGAGCGTCTTGCAATAAATAATGTATTGTATATTGAGAAAAAAGTTAATCGTGACGAGTTTATAGTTTATAGTTTGCAGATGCTTGTAGTGACGGAACACCACTGTTCCCTCAGACTCTGCCAGCATAATACTCCACAAAAAAATATCATATAATATATCACTTTCTTACACCAAAAACTTCTGCTTGTAACAGGTAATTTTACATGCCTGTTTCAATTGTACTTTAGTATGAAGTTTTATTAAAATCGCTACGTTAGATATCGGTAAAAATGTTGTTTTCTCTATTTTAAAGGTTTAGGCCCGCTTTGAAGTTCCACAAACACTAGGACCAAGTGGGTTTGATCGGATACTCGGATCGTGTAATGCTTAGATGTGGCTTCAGAGATTTTACAAAAAAAAAGATGTCAGTTAAAATTAACTTTAGTGCTACCACACCTTGTATCGATATTAGTATTTCAGTAGTAGGTCTTGTTCAATAAATAATAACAATTAAATGACATAAGTAGGGATGGTAACCCTTTGTGTTATAGTTGCTTTGACAAAAGAATATTATTTCTCCAGCGCATAGAAGTGATAATATTCATTAAACTAAACAAATGTAGGATGTTTCTTGATATTGGCTTGTTGAGTTAAGTGCAGTTCCCATTCAAAAATTATGTCCTTTTTAGGTTTGAAAATTTCAAAATAACATTTTCATATAATAATGTAACCCAACTAATTTATGATATTTTTTGAAGATAGAATTCCAATTTCTAAAATAATACTTGTTGAATGATTGGCGAAGAAATTTGAGTTATTAGCGATGAAAGAGGATCAAGCATTGCAAATGCAGCACAAATAAACTTGCATTTTAGTAACTCTTGTGTAGTACTTTTAGTAAGTCTAATTTCAATTTCTTGTAGAACATATTGCTCTGAATATTTTTACTCCACAATGAAGTTCATGTAATCAAAATATCATTCTCAGTTGATCAATTGTCCTAACATAATTTAATCTTTATTAATACATACGAGGTCTGTTCAAAAAATACGCGGACTGACGTCATAAAAAAAAAAATGTACTTTATTGAGAAGTAACAAGTCTAGGTCCCCTTCAAAGTACTCTCCTCACCATTGCACACAGGTATCCCAATGGTGTTACCACATGTAGAAACATTCCTGGTACGCTTCTTTTGTAATGTCCATCAGCGCCTTCGTCGCATTTGCCTTAATCTCGGGTATCGCCTCAAATCTTCTTCCTTTCAAGGGTCTTTCGAGGTCTTCGAGTCGAAGAAAAAGTCACAAGGAGCAAGGTCAGGTGAGTAGGGGAGATGAAGAAGAACAGTGATCGAGTGTTTGGCCAAAAACGGCGAGTGCTGAGAGCTGAATGGGCTGGAACATTGTCGTCCGTCATCAGGCGTGGAACAGATTTCGCAGCAATGCGGTGCATCTTCATTTTTTTCGGTCAAAATCTCGTAACAAGATCCAACTGATATCCCACACTCTTCAGCAAGCTCCCTGATGGTCAGACGTCGATTTGCCCGCACCAGGGTGTTGATTTTGTCCACGTGTGGGTCATCAGTTGTCGTGGAAGGACGTCCAAGATGTTCATCGTCTTCAATGGACTGTCAACCACCCTTAAAACGTTCATGTCGCTTGAAGGGTCCTAAAATTTTGTGACCTTGTGGTTCAGTCNATACAAGTGAATTTAATTTTGAAAAAAGTTCATATTATTTTTTTGACAAATTGATCATTTGAAATTCTTAGTTTGTTGTTTTGTGTGAAAAAGGGTCATGTCAATTGAGATATTGATACAGATTTATTTGGAAACTCTCTTAGAGATAGCCACTTCAAAACTGAGCTCGCATAATGCCTGCAGTGACATAGATCACCAGTAATTAGTTTTTGTTCATAAATTTAAGAAGAGAGGCATGAGAAGTATCCAAGGGTATAAAAAGATTCCAATAACAACCAGACAAGAACAATTGAACCATATGAATATATTCAGTAAGACCTCGAAGAACTGGAGTCATAAGCAAATAAGTTTAGACTTGTAGTAACTTATACATTTTCACTTAGCTGTTAATATGTCCCATCAATTTTTACCGATCAATTGATTTGGAATCTCCCCCTTGTTTTTAACATCAGTTATAGCTGCATCATCTGGCCACAATATTTCTGGGCACAAAATCGTTTGTTCCCAATGAGTCATGAGAAAAAATATTACTTCCAAAACCCATGCGTCTTTGTCATGATAACTAATAAATTATAATAATGNGTAGTTGCTTTGACAAAAGAATATTATTTCTCCAGCGCATAGAAGTGATAATATTCATTAAACTAAACAAATGTAGGATGTTTCTTGATATTGGCTTGTTGAGTTAAGTGCAGTTCCCATTCAAAAATTATGTCCTTTTTAGGTTTGAAAATTTCAAAATCAACATTTTCATATAATAATGTAACCCAACTAATTTATGATATTTTTTGAAGATAGAATTCAAATTTATAAAATAATACTTTTTGAAAAATTGGCGAATAAATTTGAGTTATTAGCGATGAAAGAGGATCAAGCATTGCAAATGCAGCATAAATAAACTTGCATTTTAGTAACTCTTGTGTAGTACTTTTAGTAAGTCTAATTTCAATTTTTGGTGCAACATATTGCTCTGAATATTTGTGCTCCGCAATGAAGTTCATGTAATCAAAATATCGTTCTCAGTTGATCAATTGTCTAACATAATTTAATCTTTATTAATACATAGTGGTGCCACTGTTGGTTTTAGTAAGCAAATTTATAAAAAAAAAAAAAAAAATGGTAGTCTCATCGAATAGGTGATGATAGAATTTTTTCCCGTCCTGAAATTGTTAATTTACATTTGAAGCTCATGATTACGCGAGCATTGCGCTCCAACTCTTGGACGGATAGCACTGTCCACTGTCCCAGCCTGAGGCATTATAGTAAAAGGAACATGTATACCAAATTTCAACTAAATCGGTCAAATTTTACTCAAGTTATCATTGGTCACGTAAGCATTACTGACAGAAAAGATGCATAGTTGGTTGGATGTAACAAGCTTGTTTCAATTAAATTATAATTTTTGTATTTAGTTAAAAATATGTAATTAAGGTTTACTTCTATAACTACGTTCACACATCATATTGGAAACGATCTGCTAGTTCAGAACGCTGTGTGAAGCGAGAACAACAGGTCGTATTGGTTAAAATCTGCTCCACCAAAAGTAGGTGCATTGCAACAGGGGATCGTATTCATATCGCCCGTATCAACAGTCAAAGAGAGAATCAAGACATCTGGATATTTTACTCTTTTCCGCTTTTTTGGAACGGAGTTCCTTATGGCACGTTCTGGGCCCGGGAGTGAATCCAAAAAAAAACGACCAAAATCACTGCCACACAAAATCCGTCACGAAATCTACCGATAATGGCGATAACTTGTGTAAAAGTTGACAGATTTAGTTGAAATTTGGTACACATGTTCATTTTACCAATGCCCAGGACAAGTTCGTTGGACAACGTTATCCGCCCAAGCGTTCGCGTGCAACGCTCACGTAAACGTAAAATTTAAAATTTGAATTTTTGAACGGGAAAAAATTCTAACTTCATCTATTTAATGAGACAAAAAACTTTTTTAAATACATTTTTTTAGTAAAACGAACACCGACACTGCTATGAAGTGATAAATATCGCTAAATTTATTAAAGCGGACCAAAACGATTAAAATAAAGAAAACAACGTTTTTACCGATATCTTACGTTCTAATTTAAGAATTTGTAGATTTAAATGAAACTTTGTATTCATCACCTATTGTACAATTGAAATAAGCATGAAAAATTTCAACCTGATACAAGCAGAATTTTTTGTGTATTAATGATTTATATTTTTTATTTTAATATTTAATTGGAGGAATGCCGGCGCCGGGTCTTAGAGGACAGTTCTTTTTCGTTCTACAACCATCTGCTTTAACTATAAATTTATGATTATTTTTTTTTTTAAAGACTTGTAATTATGATGAGAGATTATTTATGATGAGAGATTATTTGATGAAAGACGATCGCTTCAACGACAATAAAAAGATTTTTATTTAATTTTGCCTTAACTCCGCTGGAGAATTAGTTACTTTAATTTTGTTACTTAATGTAACTAGTTACTTTTAATTTTGTCTCTTTTTTAACTCCACCATGTATAAGTACTTATTACTGTGATTTTATAATTTATATGTAATGAAAAGCGTAAGGAACTTCGTTCCTACCGGGTGTCCCACGACACCACACGTATTTTTAGTTGTTTGTTTTCCTAAGCTCCAGTTTCTTTCGTTTTTGCAAGAACGTTTTAATACTAAAGTTAATACTATAAAGAACCTGTAAAAGGCTTTAATAACTTGTAAATAAGAAATGTAAAAATACCCGGACATATCAGGTAACAAGAAAGAAGGTTTTACTCGTGACGTCACCGTTATGAAATATCGAAAACAAATATTTGGATCGGTAGAACTGCAGTGTGCCTCTCCAAAGTCATCACCTGTAGTTTTTGTTGTATGAACGCGAATCGTTTTGAAAACTAAGGCTAGGCGCATACATACAATTTTTAATCGCTCGACTATTTAGTTGTACGTCAAAAAGCTATTGGACCTTATGGGAGTGCGCATACTATCTTTTATATTTAAACTTTTATTTCTTATTTTTATTAATGATTTACCAAAGTTCATAAAAAAAGTATGTCCTAACTGTCACATCACATTATATTGCGATGACGCATCTGTAATTATTATTACTAAGACTGTTGAAGAACTTGAATTGTCTATTAATAATATAATTAAAGCTTTCGNCTTCAGATCATTCACATTCTGAAATGCGACAAACAAAGAAATCGCACTTCACTAAAAACCACGTAGCTATTCAACAAATAAAGATATCTGCAATCGGGAAACGTTGTTATCATCAGCTGCTCTGTACAAACCTAGCAACATCAAGCGTATTCCCCTAGGACCAACTGGAGCCGTGCAATTCAAACAGTCCGCGTATTTTTTGAACAGACCTCGTAGTGGTGCCACTGTTGGTTTTAGATTGTCTCATCGAATAGGTAATGATAGAATCTTTTCCCGTCCTGAAATTCTTATTTTACATTTGAAGCTCATGGTTACGCGAGCATTGCGCTCGAACTCTTGGACGGATAGCACTGTCCTCTGTCCCAGCCTGAGCATTAGTAAAAGGAACATGTAATTTCAACTAAATCGGTCAAATTTTACTCAAGTTATCATTGGTAACATAAGCATTACTGACAGACAAGATGCATAGTTGGTTGGATGTAACAAGCTTGTTTCAATTAAATTATAATTTTTGTATTTAGTTAAAAATATGTAATTAAGGTTTACTTCTATAACTACGTTCACACATCATATTGGAAACGATCTGCTAGTTCAGAACGCTGTGTGAAGCGAGAACAACAGGTCGTATTGGTTAAAATCTGCTCCACCAAAAGTAGGTGCATTGCAACAGGGGATCGTATTCATATCGCCCGTATCAACAGTCAAAGAGAGAATCAAGACATCTGGATATTTTACTCTTTTCCGCTTTTTTGGAACGGAGTTCCTTATGGCACGTTCTGGGCCCGGGAGTGAATCCAAAAAAAAACGACCAAAATCACTGCCACACAAAATCCGTCACGAAATCTACCGATAATGGCGATAACTTGTGTAAAAGTTGACAGATTTAGTTGAAATTTGGTACACATGTTCATTTTACCAATGCCCAGGACAAGTTCGTTGGACAACGTTATCCGCCCAAGCGTTCGCGTGCAACGCTCACGTAAACGTAAAATTTAAAATTTGAATTTTTGAACGGGAAAAAATTCTAACTTCATCTATTTAATGAGACAAAAAACTTTTTTAAATACATTTTTTTAGTAAAACGAACACCGACACTGCTATGAAGTGATAAATATCGCTAAATTTATTAAAGCGGACCAAAACGATTAAAATAAAGAAAACAACGTTTTTACCGATATCTTACGTTCTAATTTAAGAATTTGTAGATTTAAATGAAACTTTGTATTCATCACCTATTGTACAATTGAAATAAGCATGAAAAATTTCAACCTGATACAAGCAGAATTTTTTGTGTATTAATGATTTATATTTTTTATTTTAATATTTAATTGGAGGAATGCCGGCGCCGGGTCTTAGAGGACAGTTCTTTTTCGTTCTACAACCATCTGCTTTAACTATAAATTTATGATTATTTTTTTTTTTAAAGACTTGTAATTATGATGAGAGATTATTTATGATGAGAGATTATTTGATGAAAGACGATCGCTTCAACGACAATAAAAAGATTTTTATTTAATTTTGCCTTAACTCCGCTGGAGAATTAGTTACTTTAATTTTGTTACTTAATGTAACTAGTTACTTTTAATTTTGTCTCTTTTTTAACTCCACCATGTATAAGTACTTATTACTGTGATTTTATAATTTATATGTAATGAAAAGCGTAAGGAACTTCGTTCCTACCGGGTGTCCCACGACACCACACGTATTTTTAGTTGTTTGTTTTCCTAAGCTCCAGTTTCTTTATTTTTTGCAAGAACGTTTTAATACTAAAGTTAATACTATAAAGAACCCGTAAAAGGCTTTAATAACTTGTAAATAAGAAATTTAAAAATACCTGGACATATTAGGTAACAAGAAAGAAGGTTTTACTTGTGACGTCACCGTTATGAAATATCGAAAACAAATATTTCAATCGGTAGAACTGCAGTGTACCTCTCCAAAGTCATCACCTGTAGTTTTTGTTGTATGAACGCGAATCGTTTTGAAAACTAAGGCTAGGCGTCAGTGGCGTAGCTAGCTCTGATAGCGCCCGCCCGCAAGATAAAAAAAATGCGCCTCTTAATAAACATCCTTTACTTAATCCATTTACTAATTAGAATGAAATAAGTAGCTTAAGGAATTTAAGAAAGGCAATCTTAAGGATTTTTTTAAAATATTAGTAATAGACTTCAAAAAAATATATAATAATAATTGAAGGGGAAAAGTTTAATTTTTGTAAATTTTTTTAAGGAACTTATTAGAACGTAAGAAAAATCTCAATATACTTTATCAAAAATATTAGGAAACTTTTATTAAAGGAAAAAGTTATGAAATTAAAATTGAATAATATAGGTAAAAATAGAACACATTAAAAATAGCATTATTGAGTTAAGATTATATTTAATAACTAAAAAATCTTTACAAAAATTAAATAAAGCTAAAATACAGGGTGACCCGCGATAAATTTCATAAGGAAACTTGAGTATTCTATGGGTCAAATATATCAAATAATTTCGAGTTAGCAGTAGTAAGCATGTGCCAATTTCTCAATAGTTATCGTTTTTTTTTTTTTTTTTTTTATGTGTTTCACAAAAAACTTTCGAAAAATTCCCAATATC
>KZ652480.1:92553-125567 GCA_001010745.2 Gerris buenoi | reverse complement strand
AAAAACTAATACTATTGTCCCATTATCTTAAACTAATCCTGATCATATTTGCTTGAACCTACACAAGTGAATCAACTTTTAGTTGAATGAATTTCATTAAGAACAAAAATAGGTTCCGCCTAACACATGAAATCCTTTAACACCTGCTATAAGAATAGCAGTGTCCAAAGAACCAGTGGACATTTTTCATGGCCAACCTAAGGCTAGGCGCACACTGTAGACAAAACAGTCTGCAGACAGCCCACAGACATTCTGCTGACTGTTTTGTCTCCAGTGTGCGCCTAGCCTAAGATAAAATGTTATTGTTTTTCATAACTATTGATTAAATGACAATTATTATAGATTTTAAGTAATATTGCATAATGGCTGTTTACTGATCTATTTAATCTACAATGATTATAGGAGCACAACTTTTAAAAAAAAAATTATAAAAATACTTGCGTTCATAGTTTTGTCAACGAACTACATCATAGGTTTACTTTATTTTATGGCAAAGTGTTAAAATCAAATTGCACATAAGAGATGCATAAAAACGCTGTTTTGTGAGGTCATATTTTCAAAATTTTGCGAGAGACCCCCCTCGCAGAATGTGTCCCCCTCCCCCCTAATAATGTACAGCTGATGACGCCCATGGTTTTTAAAGGTATTTTTTGGTTATGCAAAAATTAATGACAGACATAACCAAAAATGTCCCTTGATTGCAAGATTCTGCGGCCCTTAGAAATCTTCAAATTCTGAAATTTGGCTCTTTATTCAATTCTGGTGAGAACCCCTGATGTAGGGTATGTAGATGCTGATTGGGCAGGAGATTTGGATGATCGAATGTCAAGATCAGGATATGCTTTCATTTTGGCAAGGGGAGCTGTCAGTTGGGAATCAAAGAAACAACCCATAGTAACTCTATCAACACTGGAAACAGAATATGTTTCTCTAAGTGAAGCCTCAAAGGAGGCTATTAATTTAAGACATTTAATGATAGAGCTGGGATTCAAGTATTATGTTAATGATTCAACAATAAAATAATATACAGCGATAATCAAAGTGCTCAACATCTTGCACAAAATCCAGTTTTTCATAAAAGAAGTAAGCATACAGAAGTAAAACATCACTATGTGCATGAATTGTTGAAGAAAGGAGAAATTGATGTCAAATATATTCCATCAGAAGAAATTATTTCTGATATTTTAACAAAAGAAAAATTGAAGAGGTTTTCTGAAGGCCTTGGAGTTAAAAATTCAAATTAAGTGAAAATGCAACGGTGAGGGGGAGTTGTTAAGAAATTCACCTCTGTGGATTTATTTATTTTATAATTTTGAAATAGGAATAGAATTGAAAATAAATAGAAGGAAATAGTAGGAGCTCGTTATGCATCCGACCTAACTCCTAAGGCAAAATATCTTTTCAAAAAGACAACTTTTAAGGAGGAAAATTCACACTTTCTTTAAAAAGCTTTGTGTTTTTAAGAAAAGATTAAATTTTGCCAAAAGTTGTCCTAAATCGGGTCTTTCTAGATATGTTTCTCACCTGCCCCCTCCTGTCGCTTCATTCATATGGTGCCAACTCAGAGAGGCTGGTAAGAAAAACAAAGGTCACAGGTTAACACGATGACAAAATGTTGTCATTACTCCAATTAAAGAGAAGTGGGAGAGTGTACATACTTGTCCAATACTTGTCTTTTTTGATGAAATGAGTTTAACACCCCACCTCGACTATTATTGAAGGGTTGGAAGATTTAGGAGGTGGCAAGCGGTGGGAGAAATTTGCCAATAAAGCCCTTGTTTTTATGGTTAGAGGCATTTGTAAAAAGTTGAAACAGCCTGTGGCCTTTGTTTTCTCTTCCTCCTCAGTGAAGACCTACAATTTGATTACTTTGATCAAAGAAGTTGGGAGTAGGATTTTTTCCACTGGTCTGAAAGTTTTAGCAACAGTATGTGACCAAGGTTCCTCTAATGTTGCTGCTATAAACAACCTTGTGATGAAGCCAGGGAATTAACCCTTAAAAAAGGTGTTGAGTATAAGGGTGAATATTTCATGATTGATAATGAAGAAGTAATCCCCTTATTTGACCTAGCCCATTTGCTAAAGGGCATCAGAAATGGTTTTTTTTGTTTGGTTTTTTTTGGAGAAAAATTTGAGATTTTCCAAGGATGGAGTTAAGTATGAAGCTCCTTGGCACCACATCCAACAAATATATGCCATAGATGTGAGCTTCAGCAGCAGAATGGTTGGGAAGCTTACTGACCAGCATGTCTTTCCTAACAAAGTCAAGAAAATGAAAGTTCCATACTGCACTCAAGTTTTCAGCCAAAGATTGGCCGCAATTATGTTAGGAATGGCAACCAGATGCAAGTTCATTTATAATTTAAATAATTATACTTCAACAAAAGTTTTTTTGTTTTTTTTTAATTATTTTTTAATTTTGTATTTTGATTTTTTTTTTTTAATTTGAAATGGGGGTTGGCAATGTTCCAGATCCTTTTGTCATTTGCAATAGCCTATTTATTAAACCTTTCTGCACTTATCAAGATGCATTTGCTCTAGTTATAAGTATTGCTTTAACATCTGGCTTGAAACTATTTTTTTTTTTTTTTTTAACTTGGGGTGCTAGTTGCAGATAATTTAATTATAATGCCTATGTACATTTCTTTGTTACAGCTGCAGGACTGGACCTGGATGTCAAGGCTAAAGATATTGCTCAACTTCTTCTCTTTTTGGTTGAGCTCTTTGACAGTGTCAACGGTTCAACACAGCATTCCCAGAAGCAAAAGAAGTTGAGATGAGCTGTTCAGCACAATTCAGGGCATGTTCATTTTTGGAACAATGCTATTTAAAGTGTTGGAGACAATGGCACTTGTCAATTCCAATTTTTTAAAAAAAAGAGTCCCGTTCTCCAAATCTAACAAATTGGGTGAGGACTTCAAAAAATTACAAAAAAACTGTGGTTTCTCTTGCTTAAGAAGAAGGTTACATTTATAATGCCTCTTAACCTCAACCAGGATCCTTTAGAAAATAAGTTTGGGGCCATTAGGAGCTATTAGGAGGAGCTATGGTTTTTAGAATAATTCCCATTCCTGCACCAACTTTGTGGGGTGGGTACTTACAAAAGTCTAAAGTTGTCTGATATGGTGTCAACTCATTCGATAGGTGGCAGGAGGCAATTGTCAAAAGGATGACTGCAGTGTTTTGGATAATTTTAAATCCTATATTTGAACCAGTCAAAACACAATAACCACCGATGTTAATAATAATATAGTTTCAATTCGTATTAAACTATCGATTCATATTAAATTACTTGTCATTCAAAATATGTATGTATAAAGACACAATTGAAAGGATTAATACTTCACTAGACACGCGGATTTATTTTTATTTTTAATTGTTTTTTGTGCAGCAAACAAGCAAAACAAGCTGAACTTACAACTGGAAGTACCTTCAGAGTAGTTGAGTATCAGGCCCATATAAAAGGGGGGGGGGGGGTATTGTTTATAAAAAAAAGCTTAATTTAATAAAATAATTAAAACAACAGGTTATGGGCTCAGGAGGAAGGAAGAAGATAAGTCAATATTTTTTATCTATTAACTAAATTTTTTCAAAACCTAAAAATTCTATAATTTTTTAAAATTGAAGTTTTAAAGTCTATTAAAGTCAAGATCAAAATATATAAATAAATAATAGGTTATAATATATAATTTTAGGTTTAAATTCAAATTCTAAACATCCAACAAATCCTTGCAAAATCTGTTTGGAGGGTAAAATGACCAAAAACCCATTTCCTAAACAATCATCATCTGGAAGTAAACAATTATTGGAAAAATTCCATTCAGATATTTGTGGACCAATAAATATTCCATCAGTATCAGGCAAAAAATATTTTATTAATTTTACCGATGATTATTCCAGAAAAGTATTTATATATTTTGTTTCAAACAGAAGTGAAACCCTATCCACATTTAAAAAAAATAAATATTTAGTGAAATATCAAACCCAAAAGAAAATAAAAATTTTAAGAACAGATACTGTCCCAGAATATACTAGCAAAGATTTTATTAAATATTTAGATGATTGTGCAATAATAAGACAACTTTCATGTCCCTATACTCCTGAACAAAATGGTGTGAATGAGAGAATAAATAGAACTCTAACTAACATGGCTTGTTGTTTACTATTACAATCAAACCTACCTACTCCATTATGGGCAGAAATGATAGCTACCTCAGTGCACATAAAAAACAGATGTCCAAATAGAAAACTAAATAAAACAACCGAAGAAATTGACACCAGAATAAAACCTATAGTTAACCATCTTAGAATTGTAGGCAGTAAAGCAATTGCCTTAAATAAACAATTAGAACAAAAAATTAAAAAATTAGCCCTCGTGCTCAAAAATATATATTAGTCAGTTACTAAGAAGAATCTAAAGGTTATAGGCAATGGAACCCTTTAAATAATTGCATCATAATAAGTAGAATTGTCAAATTTTTATAAAACTTGAATGATAATGTGACGGGTCCTGTCAGTTGTCAAGAGGATTCACATTTGTCAACTTGCAGTTTATTGTTCGAATCAATTCAAGTGTTAATTGAATGTTGATAAAATATATAGTTGGTTCAAATATATCATTGTTTAGTTATTCGTTACAATAATAATCCTCATCTAGGTAATATATTATTTCCTTTAAAAGAAAAAGAACCAAAAGATTTTATAAATTTTGATGGCCAAATTAATCAAATTCAAAACTTAACTAAAAATGTATCAGATACAAATAAAAATAAAAATTTAATGTAATTTAAATGAAAATACATAGTGTAAATGAACATATTTAAAAAAACCCAAAATTCTAAAAGTATGAATGTAAGTAATTTTTTTTTATGAAAGTAAAACTGAATTACCAGATCCCAAAACTGTAAAAGAAGCCTTATCCGGGAATGAAACAACTAAATGGCAAGCAGCAATGGCTGAAGGATACAACTCTTTAATAGAAAATAATTAATGGAAACTGGTCGATCTGCCTCCTAGAAGAGATGCAAAGGGGTTAAAAAAGTTATCATCAACTGGAGAAATAGATTACAACAAAGCAAGACATGTAGCAAGAGGATTCGCACAACAATATGGTGTAGACTGCTGTGAAACTTGTTCTCCAGTGGTTCAACAGAACTCTATAAGATTACAATTTGCCTTAGCAGTTGAAGAAAAAATAATTTTTCAACAGATGGATGTCACTACAGCATACTTAAATGGTGCTCTGACTGAAGAAATATATATGCAACAACCAAAATGGTTTCAAAACCAAGTATTTTTACTGAAAAAAATCCTTATATGGGATAAAACAGTCCGGAAGGGAATGGAATAAGAAATTTATTATAACCAAGTTAAGAAAATCAATTTCTGAAGACTGCTTCTGTAAATTTACCAATGGAAAAAAATATGTAATAATAGCAGTTAATTTTGACGATTAAATTCTGGCAGGAACTTCTGAAACAATTTTAAATGAATTAAAACCAAGTTGGCAACATTATTCAAATTAAAAGATTTAGGTAAAATAAAATTTTTTCTGGGCATGGGAATAAAACATGATCAATACAGTATAACAATGGATCAGGCAAATTACACAAACTCGTTGCTAAAGAGACATGAGATGGAAAATTGTAGAGGAGTCACTACACCGTTGCACCCAAATTTGAAATTAAGAAAAAAACCTGAAGACAAAGAACTGAAACAAGTATTAAATAAAAAAGAATATCAATCCCTCATTGAACATTTCATGTACTTAAGTGTATGCACTCCTCCTGATATCACCTACAGTGTCAATCTGTTACCTCAATTTTCAGTTGACCCAAGACACATAAACACAGCTAAAAGATTACTAAGATATTTAAAATTTACTTCGAATTACCAATTTAAATTCAAAAAGCCAGGACAAAGTCTAACAGGGTATGTAGATGCTGATTGGGCAGGAGATTTAGAACACTGTAAATCACAAAGCGGTTATTGTTTCATATTAGGGGGCCATACAGTATCGTGGGATTCAAAAAGACAAAATTTAATCACTTTATCCTTGTATTGAGGCTGAATATATTGCTTTAACACATGCCTCAAATGACACCATTAAACTTAACGGAATTTTAAATGAACTCAATATGAAAAAATACTTGCAAATGCCAATCTTAATAAATTGTGATAACCAGGGGAGCCCAGCATTTAGCAAGGAACCCTGTTCACCACAAACGTACAAAACACATTGATATAAAATTTCATTACATTCAAAAAATTAGTGATGACGGTATACCTAGGTGTTAAAAGAAAGCGATGTATTTATACGATTACTAGTATAAACTGGTGAAGGGGTTGCATTATTCATTAATTGCTCAAGCTCAATCCGAAATTCGAACAGACAATTTTGGATATTTTTTTGTGCTCGTAGCGCCAAGAGCAAAGGCATAGCCTTTAACCGGCCAGCAATGCTCTTACCAAACTGATCGAATTCGTGCTCGGAAGATATTGATGTTGTACTTGCATTTATATTGTTATTTATACTTTTCACTTTGTCCATGAGGGAATGCAAGTCCTGCATTCTTCGTTTACGTTTTTTAGTTTTTGATGTTCTAAATTGCCTACTGCTTGTTGATGCAGCCTGGCTTATTTCATCATCAGTTTCATCAATTTTATTTTCGCCATTTGCTTCATTATTCTTCTGTTACAAAAGAAAAATAAAATACACATATTAATTCAAATATCTTTTTATCTTTCAAGTACCTTCTACTTGTGAAGATTGGAAAATAATTGAAACAGGATTTCGAAGAAAATGGAATTTCCCAGGATGTTGTGGTGCTATAGATGGGAAACACGTCGTGCTCAAAGCACCAGCCGTTTCTGGAAGCTATTATTATAACTACAAACATTCAAACAGCATAATACTAATGGCTCTTGTAGATGACAACTAGTGCTTCAGCTATGTTGACATTGGATGTAATGGACGAGTCTCTGATGGGGGAGTGTTCAGAAATTGCAATCTGAGTGCGGCTCTGGAAAATAATTTGCTACCAGACGGACACGTTATAGTTGGTGTTAATGCCTTTCCCTTGAAACCCTACCTTATGAAACCATACCCAGGATGCAATTTAACTTTAAAACAAAAAGTTTATAATTATCGCCTATCACGAGCACAGCGCATAGTAGAAAATGCCTTTGGAATATTAGTTGCTCGATTCAGAGTATTTAAAAGGCCTATTCCCATCAGCCATGATAAAATTGACGAAGTTGTCAAACCTTGTTGCTTTCTACACAATTGGCTTAAAATGTAACGTAAATTCTCCAACAGTAGACATTGAAGACTGGCACAGTGGCCGTATTGTTCCAGGAGAGTGGAGAGGTGTACCATCAGAAGGTTTGGAAGATCTACCTACGACTGCTCACAATCATTCATCTCGAGACGCCCGCAAGATCCGTGACGACTATGTAGATTATTTTGTAGGAGAAGGATCAGTTGATTGGCAAATCCGAATGATAAGCTAAATATGTAGCAAGCAGAAATAATCAAATGATAATCATCACTTACCTTTCACTGATTCAAAAGTAATTATGTAAATATTAAATCAATAAACCTCAAAATGTTATTCTTTACTTATATTTACTTTACTTAATTATATATTTAATACTTATTATAAATAAATAAATTGACTTACCAAATTACTTTGCGTTGTTCTTGCGTCACATATAAATACTGAATTTAGGGCTTGTTGTAAAATGTCAACCCATTTTAGATTTGGCTTGTAAATATCACATCTGTACCACGCCAGAGAACGTTGACCGAATCCTTTTAATTTTGGAATCTGCTTCTTTGCTGCCGAAGTTAGGAATTGCCATGACTGACACTATGTCGGCAATACCTTGCTGTTTAATTTGCTTATTTCTGTAATTATTGCTTCTAACATTCCATAAGCAGTCATTTTTTTATATATTCTTCTACGAACTTAACAGTCACATCTTCTGACGACTTCGACATTTTTAAACTCACGAACTTAAAGTAACGTTTAAGTTAATAAATAATAAAATTGACTGATTGAATAATATTTCAGATTTATAAAATACAATCTTATTTTGCCTAATCATGAAATTAAGCACTCTTGCTAAAAGCAGGGTTGTCCAATAAAACATTTGTAAAAAATTTATATAAACAAAGATCTACAAATCTATAAACGAGGTTCCGCCAAACTTGGGCATTAAACTAAGTTGCGCAGGTCCAGTGATTAGCCACACCCACCTACTTAACAGAAAAATAGAAATATTTCTATTTTACTTATTTATGTTTAGTTGCACGCTAAATTTTAACTTGCAAGTTGCAACTTATTACTAAATTCAGTGTTTACACGCATTAAGTCACTTAATATTTAGTTAACCACTTAACAACTTTACGTGTAAATCGGCCTTTAGTGTTAAGATAAAAGAGCAGTGTTGCTTGCCGCAGATTGCAGATGAAAATGATAATGGAATAGAATTATTGTATTAACAATAACAATTTACCTAATTATTAAAGATAATTGAATATTGAGAATAGTTTAGCTCTATCAAATATTAAATCAAAAGCCAACACGATATTTTAATTTAGTGCGAGTAATTATAATACGTCGCGTCAGAGAGGTTACGTAAAAGTGACAAAGGTTGCTGTGACGTCAGGCGCCCTAAGAGATTTTTCGTCAGGTTATCTTTTTGTAATCTTTACTGGCTACAAACAAATCATTGTTTACTAGTGTTCTGTATGCATTTCATAGTTTTTTCCTCTTTTTATTCTATTATAAGCTTTTTTAACCGTTTTTAACCTTATCATATATTAGTATCATTATTAATAAGTCAACAAAAGTATATATTATAGATGATAAAACAAATAATTCTCCAAATAACTCAAATAAGATGTAAAATAACTTACTTACGGATGTGCTCTTTTTACTCTATTAAAAGCTTTTTTAACTGTTTTTAACCTTATCATTTATTAGTAACATTATTAATAAGCCAATAAATGTATACATTATAGGTAATAAAACAAATAATTCTCACAAATAACTCAAATAAAATGTAAAATAACTTACTTACAGATGTGCTCTTTTTACTCAATTAAAAGCTTTTTTAACTGTTTTTAACCTTATCACATATCAGTAACATCATTAATAAGCCAATAAATGTATACATTATAGATGATAAAACACATAATTGATTAAAAAATAATAATAAAGTAAAATAGCACTGATAAAACCCAGTGGTACATTCAATATTATGAGCCAGCTAACCTAAAAACACACACTTTTTTACGTAAGTGACGTCACACTTCCCCGGCGTTTTATAATACGTCGCGTCAGAGAGGTTACGTAAAGGTGACAAAGGTTGCTGTGACGTCATGCGCCCTGAACTATTGTTCGTCAGGTTATCCTGCTTCTGGCTCATAATATACCATTGTTTACTAGTGTTCTGTATGCATTTCATAGTTTTTTCCTCTTTTTATTCTATTATAAGCTTTTTTAACCGTTTTTAACCTTATCATATATTAGTATCATTATTAATAAGTCAACAAAAGTATATATTATAGATGATAAAACAAATAATTCTCCAAATAACTCAAATAAGATGTAAAATAACTTACTTACGGATGTGCTCTTTTTACTCTATTAAAAGCTTTTTTAACTGTTTTTAACCTTATTATATATCAGTAACATCATTAATAAGCCAATAAATGTATACATTATAGATGAAAAAACACATAATTGATTAAAAAATAATAATAAAGTAAAATAGCACTGTTAAAACACAGTGGTACATTCAATAAATATTATGACCCAGCTAACCTAAAAACACACACTTTTTTACGTAAGTGACGTCACACTTCCCCGGCGTATTATTGGTCTTTCGAACGACAGGCCTACCTCTCTTTTTAGTTTGAGTTGCGCCCGCGCCAAGAGTCCAAAGCCCGCGCCTTTTATCATTATCATTTTTTTTTCGTGGCGGCGCGGCATCACTTGTTATCTTGTTGTTGTTGCCTGTTACATTAATGTTACAAGTATTGTTTGAAATAATGAACTAATCAAAACACATTTTATTGAGCAAATATAATTAACAAAAGGAAATATTCTTTTGCTGATAGTTTTAAAGTACTTTTTAATAGTGTTCTATATAAAGTGGCCGGGTGGAAAGCTCTTGAAAAAACCTAATCTTAACTGAAAACTTATACAAATGTAAGTTGACTTTTTTCTCTTTAAAATCGTAAGAATAATTAGAGAATACTTCAAAACCTTATCAAATTAAAAGATGTATGCTAGAAAAGTAATGAAATGTTTGGTTTGGAATAGTATTGTCAACACTAAATAAAATATAATGGATAAACGGCCTTCTTCAAGTTTGTTTCGTTATACATAATATATTCAATGATTGATTTGGTTTCTAATATAAATTATGTGGCTTACAGAATATACCAAGGAAGAATATAAGTTATAATGGTTTCTCGATATCGGACAAAGAGCCCGATGTCCTCTGTCCTTCCAACTTTACCGACTTCAGAAATCCAACTATTCTCACAGTGCCAGGTTTTAAAATTGTTGTTGAAAAACATGAAACTGACTAATTGCCGAAAGAAGACAGGAAATTACAAAATACAATTTTGGAATGTTTAAAGACAGTTATCATGGGATTTTAAGTTTAACCACACAAGTTCCTGGATGTTACCACTATTGCAATGTTGTTTCATTTATTCTATAACATTCATAATGGTGAGATTGACGGAGATTTGTTGAGAATAGTTGCATGCTTGAGAACTTAACATGGTCTTTGGAAACTGTACACCAAGTCTGGTAGCTGAAGAAATTATATAATTAAAAAGTAATAATGTGAAGCAGCCAAATGAATTCCTGAATATTACAGCTGTTGCAATGCCACTTTCATATATTATTATTTAAACATCTACTCTTCAGAGATCGGTTTAGTCAAGACTTTCATATTCTTAAATGGTTCTGGGGAAACAGGCAAATGATTGGGAAGTTCGAATCTTTAGTTATAAAACGTGGTTTATCGAATTCAACAAAAAAAAGTCAAATGGTATTCTTATCTTCAAGTCTCAGGTGAAGTTGACTAATTAAAATGGCAGTTGAAGCCTGCTATTATATATATATATATAAAATCCAAATACCACTCACTGAAACCACTTGACCTACGACCATGCAATTTTGTAGGTGTGTTCCTCTTACCTCCTAGGTGCTCGCTAAGAATTATTTAAAAAATTCGCCATCTTGATTCAAGATGGCGGCCATTTATATACAAAATTCGACAAGACGATATCTCCGGAACCAATTTTACTAGAACCTTGAAATTTAGAAGTTAGCTTTCTTATATCATATTAGTAACTTTAGATAAATGGTTAACCAATCGGGCATTTTTATTTAAGATGGCTGCCATACATATATAAAAGTCAACGTATGTATGTGCATATTCTTAATACAAATCTACAGTTTTAGTCCGATCTCGATGAACTCTTCTCTTCTCGATACTCTTCATCTTCATGATGCATATCGTTGAAATGCTCTTTAAGAGTACAGTAATTGTTGTAATGTGTACGGGGTATAAATGACAAAGTAATGGATACCCTTCACGATACAAATCGTTGAAAAGCTGTTAAAGAGAAAAGTAATTGTTCTCAAGTACAGTTTTGTCTTACTTTCATTTAGTAGGGGGAGAAGTAAAATGGAAATTTATATCTATATTTCTATATGTATATAAAAGTCAACATATGTGTGTACATATGTATAGTCTTTTATACAAATCTACTGTTTTAGTCCGATCTCGATGAAAATTTGCACAGTTGACCTTCAAAGCAAGGGGAAGGTAACTGTTTACACGAATTTTCGAACTATAAATTTTGGTTCAAAGGGGTGCGGGGTACAAGTAATGAATACCCTTCATCTTCATGATGCATATCGTTGAAATGCTCTTTAAGAGTACAGTAATTGTTGTTATGTACNCATATAATTTGCCCCACAGGCTGGAAAACTATCCACAATGGCTCGAGCTCTAGAGGCGGGGATGGTGGCTGACCTTAAATAACCCAATTTATCCCCCGGGTCTAAGTTATTATCCTCATGGATTCTCCTGAAGCTGGTCCAAAAGGGGGTCCAGTCTTTAACTTCCCCAGTAAACTTTCTAACCTCTAAACGGGGGAGTTTCACAGAGGTTGAAGAGGCCCCACTTTCCTTATTTGATCCTTGAGATCCTTCTCTTAAACTATCGGCTTTAATAATCTTATTGAACTGAACCCTTTTGCCCTCAAATTTAAAAAGGAATTCGCACAGGACGAAAGGAATTCGTCCTGTGTGGCCAATTCTTCGCCCAAAGTGGCGGCGGTTGCGCCCTCGGCCTCACTCAACAGGTCGAACATTTGTTCATCGAGCACTTTTAGGGCTCGGAAATTATTCTCCAATACACTAAACTGTGCGGTCAAATTGAGATTGTCACTTACCTCCGTTCCCGCTAGCAGCCGATCAAAAGCGTCGATCGCTAACTCAAAATTACGGCGCAAAGCGTCCCTTTTTACGCGAACACGATCCATGTTTTTTTCACTTTTCCCGCACGAAACACTATAACTTAAACAAGTCCTGTCACGGTCGCCAGATGTTATTTCTGTGACGGGAAATGTGATATTTATAATAAACACTCACTAAAAGATCATTAGTTTTATTACACATTAATAATTAAGCACCCAAAATGGCGAGAGACACGAGCACAGGCTCGACGTATACACAAGTTAGACTAACTGGAAAAAACTCTACTAGAATACCCAGATTGGGTTTTATCAAAGGTGTTGCGGGCTTGACCCGCCATACATAACATCCTCCCACCTAAATTAATGAGAAATTAATTTAACACAAACAAAAACAGTTAAAACGAAGGCTTCTCAGCCTCTAAAATTATTCACAAAAATCACTCAAAAATTTTACTTATTATACAAAATATTTACAGTAACTCTAAAAGGCTCTATATAATTAACCCCAAAATGGCTCTAAACAGATTAAAATTAAAACTAAAACAACACAGATAATAAAAGAATTACAAAAATAAGCAATTAAACAGGTTAATCGCGATAGCGAGAAGGTTTGACAACCACTCTGCCCTTCCGGGTTTTCGGGGGTGGCTGCAGATGCAGAGGTAACGGTTCATCTTCTTCAGAGGAAGACCTCCACCCTGTACTAGAGGCTGGTCGCAGCACGTTTCTCATCGGGGAGGCAGGAACAGTTGCCTGTCGGGTGTTCTTACTGGGAACAGGTTGGGGTACAGACCCGTGGGTCTCACCACCAGCTGCAGTTGGCTGTCGGGTGTCATCACCAGGAACAGCTTGGGGTTTGTTATTTTGCGAGAGAGCCTTCACCACAATGCTCTCCCGGTCTACTGGGTCCACTTCCAAACGGTAGACTCGTTGTACTGGCCTCGTCAACTCGCCTAATGCAGTCTTCACCTTTACTACTCGGACCTCTCCATCTTGACCCGGAATTAGCTCGACAATTCGCGCTAGGGGCCAGTCTAGGCGTCTATGATGATCGTCTCCCACGAGAACTATCTCTCCGACTTGAAGGGGGACCTCAGCTTGATAAGGTCTGTGATGCTGCTTCAAGAGACCAAGGTATTCCACGCGGAATCTCCTCCTGAGATCGTCTCTTAACTTCTTCCGGTATTGCAATCTTCTATTCAGTCCAACTGAATCTAGTGTGTCCAGGTCAGTCACTCCCTGCTCTTGGACTTCTTGTAGGAACATGGACGGGGTTATCGGAGCCAACTCAACTTCGTCATTGGACATATAAGTAAGGGGTCGAGAGTTAAGGACCACCTCACAATCACAGAGCACGGTCAGGAGTTCTTCATAATGAAGCATCGCATGCCCCAGAACTCTCTTCAAGAGATCTTTCAGAATACGGATTATCCGCTCCCACCATCCACCCCACCAGGGTCCCGAGGGAGGATTCATCACCCAAGTGATCTTTTCAATGGAACTGTAGCAAGAAATAGCTTCCCAGTCCAGCTGACTCAGAGCATTTTCCGCCCCTACAAAATTAGTGCCCCGGTCTGAATAGACAACCCTGGGCCTGCCTCTCCTGGCAATAAATCTACGTAAAGCTTGTAAGAAGGCTTCGGTGGAGAGCGATGTCACTAGCTCTAAATGAACGCCACGACAGACCGCACATGTAAACAGAACTATCCATCCTTTACTATTGTTTTTTAGGTACACCGGTCCTGCTAAGTCCACTCCGGTGACTTCAAAGGTGTAACAGTCACGTACCCGATCAGCAGGCAACACTGCAGGAGCTGCCTGGACCGATTTAGATGAAAAACGACGACAGCGCACACACTGAGAGACTACTCGTCGGATAGATCTACGGCCTCCCAAAATCCACACTCTCTCTCGGAGCAAGCTCAACAAGCCTTGAGTGCCCACATGGCAAGCTTTGACATGGTAATGCCTGATAAGAGACACAACTACAACATGGCTCGCGGGTAAAATAATAGGGTAGCGGAAATCCGCTGCGTCATCCCTCTTCACGATCATCGATCGTAGCCGCAACAGCCCAAACTCATCCTGATAAGGATCTAAAGCGGATAGTTTAGGATCTTCGGACCCAACAAAGGACTCAGACTGGATCAGTTTAAAAACTGCAAGCTCCGCTTTCTCATATTCCTCCGTAGACAGCTCTCAGTGAAAACGGTGGTTCTTGTCCCGAGAGTTGTTTACAAAGCGACGGATCCAACCTAAAAGGCGCACAATCTTGGGGAACTGAGAGAAATATCGGAAGAACCAACCTGCGGAGGTTGAACGGCCAACACTCAGGCAGGACACCGCAGACTTCCTCCGTTCAACGTAAATGTCCTCTTCCGAAGACGATGGTCTCTCCAGAGACCACTCGGCTGGTGGACCTTTCAGCCATTCTGGCCCCTCCCACCATCGGGTCTCTACAAGTTTCTTCGCTGTACAACCTCTCGATGGCAAGTCGGCGCAATTCAAAACGCTGTTTACATACCGCCATTGTTGCGGTCTGGTGCAGCTCCTAATTTCCTCGACTCTATTTTTCACGAAGACACTCCAAAGTTCATCTCGCTCAATCCATGCGAGCGCTGTGGTCGAATCCGACCAAAACACACTTTCTAAGTGGGCCAACTCGGGCCAACGCTCCACTACGGTACGATACAGCCGAACGGCTATACTGGAGGCCAAAAGTTCCAAACGGGGCACCGTCATACCCGTGACTGGTGCAACACGAGCTCGTGCCTCAACGAATCTCAAGAAAACTTCCTTATCTGTTGCAACCCGTAAGAAAATGACTGCAGCGTAGGCCTTCTGGCTCGCGTCACCAAATACATGCAAGGTCATGTCTTGAGGTTCCCGGGTCCCAAACACCCAACAAGGAATGGTTGCCTCCTTTAACCAAGGTAAATCATCCACCCAAGATGTAAACTTTTCTTGGACAGCTTGACTCACTTCTGCGTCCCACCCCACTTTATCTTTCCATAGCTCTTGCAACAGCAACTTAGGGTACAATGACACAGGGCATGTGAATCCAATTGGATCAAATATTCGCTGAGCTAGCGACAATATAACTCGTTTTGTAATGTAAGCGTGTTTTATGCTAGGGGGTACCTGCACACCTAGCGTGTCTACTGTCTTCGACCAAACGAGTCCCAGCACATGAGTTGTCTGGACATCTACCTCCGGCGCTTGTAGTGAGTGCTCCCACGCTCTCAGGTCAAACCTTCCCTCTGCCATAACAGCACTAGCTTGCGCCTTAAAAGTCTCCACTTGAGCCATATCGTCCAGACTCACCACACAATTGTCAACATAAAAACACTTAGTCAGCAATTCTAGGACCCAAGTGTCACATATAGAAGAGGGGTGCATACCATCTCGATGAGCAATAGCGGCCAAGTGGCGCTTAATAACAGCTCCCAGCCAAAAGGGGCTACAAGTCAATCCGAATACAACTCGACAATGTCGATAAATTATGACCTGGCCTGCCTCATCTTCCCATAAGAATCTAAGTAGATCTCGTTACCTCGGATTAACAGATATTTGCAAAAAAGCTCTTCGGATATCGGCTATAATCCCTATTCTTTTCTGCCTAAAGCGAGCTACAGCATCAGGGATGAGGTCGATTAAATTCACTCCCTTATCCAAACAATCATTCAACGAAGGAAAACCCTTCTCACAGGCTGAAGCATCAAAAACAGGTCTTAGGGGTGTCGTGCTGCCTTCCTTGACAACAGGTCTATGAGGAAGGTAGTGGGACGTGACCTCCTGATTTTCCTCCTGATGCACCACTTCAATAACTCCTTCCTTAACCCACTCCACGAAAATTTGACTATAATCAGCTAAAAGATTCATGCGGCGGAGCCTCTTCTGAGTAGCCCTAAGCCGTGCATTTGCTAGTTCCCAATTAGAACCTAACGAGGGGTGATCATCCACCCAGGGGAAAGAAACTTCATATCGTCCCTCTTCATTAAGAACGCAAGTTTCTACAAAGTGCCGCTGAGCGGCTTCTTGCTTCTGTAACCTATTTTTATGTGTAGCGGGCTCTTCAATGCCTAGCACATCTAACGACCACAACTCGGCCATATCAAAATCTTGACATAACATAGACATAGCAGAGCTAGCCAAGTTAGTAGGAGGGGCAGCCTCTCTAGGCACCTTCCCCATCAAAACCCAACCTAAGCAGGTCTCCATGGCCACAAGGCCTGAACTGACACTCCTCAGTCGCCCAGTAAAGAGCTTTCCCGCCACATCGGCGCCTAGCAGAACTTCAATTGGCCCGTCAACAAACGAGGTGTCTGAGAGTGTTATACCTGCCTCTACTAATTCATCAAGCCAAGGGCCTTGACCTATTCGGGGAAGAAACCCACAAATCTTCTCTTGATCTAGAGCCTCTAGATTACAGAGAAAGGTGTAGTCCAAACTGGCCAGATAAATCCTATAAATATTGTGTTTAATATTACCTGAGGCTCCACCTCCGAACAGTCCATGGTTCACAACCTCTTGATTAACTGGTGGAAAGCCGGTCTCCGACACTGTTGACTTCAAAATGTAAGATCTCGACGAACCGGTGTCGATCAGCGCTCTGACTCTCCGATGTTCTCCTTGCGGGGCTCTAATCACAATCCAGAGGGTCTGTAGGAATACATTTCCACTCGAACTGGCTAAAGCCTTGTCCACGCTTGGACCTTTACTTCCGGCCGGGGGCCTAAACAGCTCTTTCGAAGAGTTAGATCTTCTGTTGTCTGGGTTTGATCTAAGACTGCCCCGAGGGTCCGTCGGTTTCACAGTCTCCCTAGGGACTACCTGCGGACACATAATGACCAAATGTCTCTTGTTGCACATTGGACAAAATCCACGTTACTTACACCGACCATTATCTTTATGGCGGGGTCTTAAGCAATAGAAGCAAGCCCCCTTAGCTTTGGCCATCTCTATTTTAGCCGAATATGTCATTTTCTGTGCCTTGAAACACTCGGAGTTACTGTGCACACCTTCACAGAAAAAGCAGGTCTCTCTGACAGCATGTCTTGTGTCAGCTGCCAACAGCCCGGCCGCCGTACAAAGAGGCTGTGAATGACTAGTGGGGGTTGGTGCCCCACTGATGCTAAAGCCGGCCATAGCCAAATTAACTCTTTCTTCGTTTTCGACCTCAGAACGAACAAACCGCATTAATTGTTCTAGCTTCCGCTGGCAAGTAGTTTTGACAGAAGTGTCTTCTCCCTCCTTTTCCCCTGTAGCCAGCCGTACGCTACTACGTTGCCAGGCCCTTAATAGCTCCTCTGGTAGGCTTGATTCCACTAAGGGGAACAGCATGGCAGCACACAAATCTGAGGTAACGCCAAGCGTCTCTAGTGCCCTCAACTGGCATTGAAGCCTATCATATAGGTCGACCACTGGCAGGCATTCTGACCTCATATTATTCAGCACCAATGACAACATGTCTCGTACATATACTTCCACTAGAAGGTCTTCACGGCCAAACCTAGCCTTTAGCGAATCCACTACCTTCATATAATTTGCCCTACAGGCTGGAAAACTATCCACAATGGCTCGAGCTCTAGAGGCGGGGATGGTGGCTGACCTTAAATAACCCAATTTATCCCCCGGGTCCAAGTTATTATCCTCATGGATTCTCCTGAAGCTGGTCCAAAAGGGGATCCAGTCTTTAACTTCCCCAGTAAACTTTCTAACCTCTAAACGGGGGAGTTTCACAGAGGTTGAAGAGGCCCCACTTTCCTTATTTGATCCTTGAGATCCTTCTCTTAAACTATCGGCTTTAATAATTTTATTGAACTGAACCCTTTTGCCCTCAAATTTAAAAAGGAATTCGTCCTGTGTGGCCAATTCTTCGCCCAAAGTGGCGGCGGTTGCGCCCTCGGCCTCACTCAACAGGTCGAACATTTGTTCATCGAGCACTTTTAGGGCTTGGAAATTATTCTCCAATACACTAAACTGTGCGGTCAAATTGAGATTGTCACTTACCTCCGTTCCCGCTAGCAGCCGATCAAAAGCGTCGATCGCTAACTCAAAATTACGGCGCAAAGCGTCCCTTTTTACGCGAACACGATCCATGTTCTCTTCACTTTTCCCGCACGAAACACTATAACTTAAACAAGTCCTGTCACGGTCGCCAGATGTTATTTCTGTGACGGGAAATGTGATATTTATAATAAACACTCACTAAAAGATCATTAGTTTTATTACACATTAATAATTAAGCACCCAAAAGGGCGAGAGACACGAGCACAGGCTCGACGTATACACAAGTTAGACTAACGGGAAAAAATCTCTACTAGAATACCCAGATTGGGTTTTATCAAAGGTGTTGCGGGCTTGACCCGCCATACATAACAACTTATTTTCAAATTTTCTAGGTTTTATCAAGATCTCATTCCTTCTAGAGATAACACCATCCTCAGCTCTAATATCATAAGATCGGTTATCATACTTAGACTCAATCACACCTTTCCTCCACTTCTCATCCTCCTTTCTTTTCTTGTAATACACTTCCTCTCCCTCTTCAAAAGATCTTCTCTTAACTATTCTTCTATCATAATATTTTTTACTTCTGTGCCTATTTTCTCTTATTTTGTTTTGTATTATTTCTCTAGTATTCTCTTTAACTGACGGTACATCACATCTAAGCCATCGATTCATCAACCTTCTAGCCGGACTAACATTAATTTTATTCGGAGTATTTCTCCATAACAGCAATGCCTTGTAGAAATCCTGATCGTCATCTATAGACTTTTTGATAAGAGCTTTAAATATTTTAACTGCAGACTCGGCCTTACCATTACCTTGTGAATGATACGGACTCGAGCTAATGTGTTCGAAATTCCATTGTTTACTGAAATCGGCGAATTGTCCTGAGGTGAAGTTAGTACCATTATCTGATACTACTACTTTCGGAATACCATACCTGCAAAAGTTTCTTTTACGGGCGATAATTGTTGAAGCTGCGTCCATCTTTTTTATTTCATCTACTTCAAAGAAATCCGAAAAGTGATCTACAGTTATTAAGAAATGTCTTTTTCTTCCATTAATAGCAGTTTCACAGATATCTGAGCTAATTTTTTCAAATGGATTTGCCGGAACTTCATGTGACATCATATCGGTTGGTTTTTGATTAGGAGCATTGGTTGCGCAAACGTCACAAGATTTTATTTTATTTTCTATATCTTTATCGATGTACGGCCAGAAAACACATTCTCTTGCTAATTTTATTTTACCTTCAATACCAGAGTGCGACACATGTAGTCGATTTAAAATTTCTTTTCTAATCGCTTTAGGAATAATTATTCTGTTTGTTTTCAAAATTATACCGTAAAAAACAACTAACTCATCTCTGTAATTCCAATAACATTTAACCTCGTCATCAACCTCATTTTTTATACTAGGCCATCCACATTCTATATACTTCTTTATTTTACACATTGTTTTATCTTTATTTATTTCTTCTTTTATCCACTGTATAGTCGAGTCTTTTACTCTTGTATCTTGGAATCCATCTAATTCTTTTTCTATTTCATATACATCATAAGATTTATCTTTGTTATTTATATTAGCAGGAGCTCTTGATAAAGAAGCGTTGACAGACAAGAAAATAAATATAATCTTAAAAGAATATGGGGCTGATTTTCACGTTGAGGTTTACCGTGTCGCTCTTTAGCCGCTCTAGCTGCATTCTCTTCTTGCAGTTCTTTTATTTTCCCTCGCAACTCTTCCAATTCATTCTCCTTCTTCTTTCTTGGCTTTTTTGGAGGCATTTTACGTATTTTTAATTACCTCAAACACAAGTGCTTTGCTGGTTTCAACCTTAGGATCATATTTGCCAGGAGGAGGTGCGCAAGATGAAAGTCGGCTTTTTACGCCAAATTGTTGTCATGCGAGTCAGTCTAGATTACATTAATATGTCAAAACAAAACAAACCCAGGTTTATTTATATGCAATAAATTATAATTAATACTACTGTCAATATTATATAACAATTTTGTACTCTACACACTGAGAGGGCAGTTCAAATTCTCCTTCAGTTTTAATTTCAAAGGTGCATCTTTGGGAGAATATTAATAATGCCCAATTGCATGGATGTTTTTTTAAAAAGAAGAATAATTTCAACTAAGTAAATTCACTGCTGTGGCTATAAAACTTAATGAGATTTATAATATTCTAGTTTATGTTTGAATCCTACAGCATCAAGAGAGCAGTTTAAATTCTCCTTCGGCTTTAATTTCATAAGTGCATCTTTAGGAGGTTTTTTAATAATGACTGCATGGATGTATTGATTGTCTTGCCAGTTCAGAGGATGAGTGAATTTGGCTACTATTTCTTTTAATTAACCAGGATTTGAATGGACATTACCTTACATACATGAAACCTGAGCTAGGTACGACAGATTAACTGGCAAGTTACATATTTCTTCTACATTAGTTACTTTTATATTTCTATATACATAGCTATCGTAAGGTAAGCCTGATGTGTAATTTTACTCTAAAACTACAAGAATTTTCCAGAACCTGGATAATAACCGACATGTTACCTTCCAAAAATTATGCTAATAAATATTTAAAATAAATTATTTTATCTTCTAGGTGAAGACACGACAAACCAAATCATATATTGGCATCCCTATTTTATTGAGTTTGTATCTAGTTAATCAAAGCTGGACAATAATTGGGAGAAATATTAAATGAACATAATGTATTTAAATGACTTAAATTACATTAGGCTTCGTATTCTAGTTTTTTTTCCACTTCATATATTGAAATTACTGGTTGCAAGTTTTGATTTGTGATTATACATGTTGATCATTCGTCTTTATGTGTGGGTAATACAGCTTGAAGATCATAAGTGCAAAGAATCGAATTCAGCTTTCCATTATTTTTGTCGTATTCCTTCTCTTTTCTCATTTTTTTCATTCTGATGCGTAGCATATAGATCAGCCTTTCTTGCTTGTTCCAACCAAGCTGAATTTCCATAATATGGAAATCCATATTATGCTACACAGAAGTCACAAATACATTTCTTTAGCTGGTAAAAAGATAGATTAAATTCATTGTTAAATATCCTGGAAAACAACAATATTTCCATAGGTACGTCCATTTTTTTACATTCTTCAACGTAGTCTCGAAGTAGTCAACCTCCTACCATTGAAACTTCATCGATATTGAGGAGTTGGAGGATGTGCAGCTGAGCCCTGGTGGTATTGGCAATATCATTAGATAAGTGAGGCATTGGGCTATCACACTGAGTAACAGGTAGGAGAAAAAAGCCGAGTGTATAGTCATCCCTCTAATATTGAATGCTGCTTTGCCACTCAGAGCTGAAAAAATAATTTTTATACCATCTGTTTTTGGGCCAACTTTCTCTTCATAATTAAGGAGTGATGTGCATGCATTACTATTTGTCTTTGCTCTTTATTGAGAGTTATTAAAGTATTAAATAAATCTTCATGATGGGGATGGTACAGTTTACTCTATTGTGTTCCTTTTCCAGTAAGGGCACACAGAGTTCATATCTACTAAGCGTTTTAAAAGATTGTGTAATAAATTTTATAAAATCCACCCAAAATTGTTAAAGGTATAAAAAACTACCACTGTTAGAGTAAACACTTTGTATAATAGAAACAAATAATGGAACAGAGAACCATAAGTACATAAAACCACAAAGATAACAAAACAACACGATATATCTACATATACAAAAGGCGAGAAAAGGCCCATGGCATCAGGGTTGCCAAACAATAAGAAAAATAAATAACTAAAGATTAGAAAAAAGATCTCCAACACTCTCCCTTAATCGTTAGTTATATATAAAACAAAAATCTAAACAACTATTCAATCAATCCCAATACTTTCAAGCATAAATTAAAGTTTAGTGGAGCTTAAGCCTTTTGTTAAAAATATCCACAGGCATCTCCTCATTTGGTTGTAGAGTTAAGATTTATCACCTTTTTCAACAATGTCTCCAATAAAATGATGAGGCACATCTATGGGTTTAGTTCTTCTATGAAATACAGGATTTGAAGCTAATCTTTGAACCCCTTGGTTGTCATTGCCTATTAGGGCCTTTTTTTTTTTTTTTATTTCTGTTTCATGGCTTTTGACCATTTCTGCTGTTGAAGTGATGGGGGTGAAATTAGCCTAATCCTGCAGTCATAGTTTGTGAAGACCTCTTTGAATCTGGTCAAGCCTCATAGCACAATAACAACAATCGAAGGTGTCTGTGCCACACCTGCAGCTTGGATTGCTCCTAATACAGCTTGCATAGTGCTTGTAACCAGATTCTCCAACACGATGTATGCACTCTATAGAATATTCTTCAAGTTTTCTCATTACCTTGGCAACATTAGTAAATGTGCTTGCGCGTTGATCATCGATGTGAATTGTTGGGCAGTCCTTTAGATAACGCAGATATAGACGATCGGGCTGTAATGCATCGAGCTCTTCCATGGTGTAATAGTGATCCCATATCAAATTCATCAATGTTTGGTATCGATTCAGACTTTACTGCCTCAGGTGTTAAGGCTTTACTTAGAGTAATCAGGTTTAGAGCCTGAGTAATTTGCTGAAGTTGATCCAACACAGTCATGGCTGATGTCGAGGTAATAGATTCCGGCTGTCTAGTCAATAAGGAGTCTAACCAAGCCGAATAGTTTAACAAATGTGGTATAGAATATTTTTTGTGGACTGACGTACTTTCAATAAAAGTTGGTTACCAACTGTTGTTAAATAATAAAAGGAAACACAAGTGTGAAGGTTAGAACATAACGTATATTTTAAGTAAAGAAATGTTCATAAGTCACAATATAATATATAAGTGCACAGTACGAGTAGTGAGAAGCGAGTGAGCATGCGACGCTATAAAAACGACGCTCATTTAGTACACACAAAATAGTCACATGGCGAGGGCGTCACTATCGACCAATGAAATCACTGGATTACCAGAAAACATACTCTAAATACAAAATATTATTTCCGGATCGGCTAAGTTTTCTATCGTTAGTGGTCTTCCATTCGCGATTATTTCGCATTCGCAAAGTAAGGTCCTAAGGCAATCATCAGTCAATAACCCAGGTGTTTTAATTAGCATAGTTTCCAGCACTTTACGAACCGATCCGATGAGTCTTTCAACTACACCATTCATATGACTTGCCTTTGGCGTGTTGAACTTCCACTTTAACTCACAGGACTCATTGGCCAGGTAGTGTTGGATGTCCTTAAATCTTAGTTTCTCAAATTCTTTCTTTAGTTCCTCCGAAGCGCCGACGAAGTTTGTACCGCGGTCCGACCATAGCTCTTTAATAGACCCTCTTCTTGAAACAAACCTTCTTAAGGCCTTGATAAAGGAATCAGTGCTGAGTGAGTCCAACATAAATGTGTGATAGCTTTATTATTTTTTTGGTTAAGCAATTCGACTGACTTGTATCTCATTTGTGACAATTTGCTTACAACCGAGTCAACATGTACAAGCCTGCCTCTGAAATCTTATCAGAAGCAAGGCAGGTGAACAATATTCCGTAACGTTTTTCGTGTCTGCGCCCATTTCGGACATAGAATGGCCCAAAACAGTCGATTGCACTACATGCGAAGGAGTAGTTAGGCACAGAAACTCTTTCTTTGGGAAGATCGGCCATTTTTTGTAACTCATAGCTACCCCTTACTCTTTTTACAAACCACGCAATTCCCTAAAAGTTTTTTAACATGGTAAGAACAACCTAAAACGCAGTAGCCGTTTCAAAAATTCATTCATTGTCATACTACGTACTTGGTGGTGAATCTTTTCGTGATAGTAACCTGTAACCTACTAGCAGTTCAGTAATATGACTACGCTTAGGTAGAACAATTGGGAATTTATGATCTAACTCTGAATTTTTGAGCCTACCCTTAACCCTTAATAATTGATTTTCGTCTAAAATTACATTTAGTTTACTTACAGGACTTAACTTACTTATTTTTAAGTCAAAACCTTCTGGCTGAGTCATTTGCGAATTCGGCATTTGCTTAATTTTGTATACGCACTTACATTCTACAACGTTTGCATTTGGGGGTCTTTTAACTAAGGTCCATGTTTTATTCTCAATTAAGGAATCATATTCCCTATGCATAGCATCACAGAGGGCTCACCACTTGTACAGAGATAGGTGACGTGGTCTGGGAATCTTTTGCTTACGTTCTCTAGTTGGGTACTTGGCTCTGCGCTGTCCTCTGCGATGTCATCTTCGCTCTCGCTGATGCTCGCACCGCTGATGTTCGCATCGCTGATGTCATCGAATCCTCTGAAGTCACCCTCTGTAGAACTCGAGGATCTGTAGATTTTGTAGATTCTGTAGATTCTATTGTATTAGATTAGATTGTATTTTATGTTGTAGATTAGACTGATTCTTGTAGATTTTACATGCCTTACTATCAAAAACTACAATTAATTTTTTCTCTGTCAATTTACCAACAGATAGTAAATTGGCAGCCAACTTAGGGACATGTAAAACTTGTGATATTGTTCGTTGTTCACCATTAGACATTTTGACATCTATGTCACCTCGACCATTACAAACTACAGAGGATCTATTAGCAACATTGACCTTGGTGCTAAAATCTTTGTCATAATTCTTAAATGTGTTATCAGACTTAGACATATGAGAACTGGCACCTGAGTCAATCACCCAGTCAGTTATTGGTATCAACGGATAATGCACAGGCATATAATAATGATTCATTCTTACCTGTCTTGTCACCAGTCTTCTTCAAGTTTAAGTCACGAAGTTTGAAACATTTTGACTTTATATGCCCTTCCTTCTTGCAGAAGTGACAGATGACTTTCTTCTTGTTTCTTTCGTGGGTGTTGAAGTTCACTCTTCCTTTTGCCAGCAACGCTGCATCCTCTACCGGTGATTCACACTCACGAAGTCTTAATTCGACAGTACAAAGAAGTTCAGTAAGTGTTTTGACAATCCTTTGAGTTTTCGGCATGGACTCTCAAGCATTGACAAATTCAAAATACTGCGACGGCAGCGTATTTAGAGAGAGGAATTCGGGTAGTTTCACTTTGTCTTCTTTCCACGTCTCATCCTGAAGTTCAATCCATAACTTCTCTAGACGGGCAACATGTTTGGCAACACCGTCAGACAATTCCATAGTTTTAATGCTGAAAAACTCGTTGAAAAGCCTGTCTTGCCTTTGCTCCGTCCTTTGTTCGTAAACACTTAAAAGTTTCTTCCACATTTCTTTACTCGTTGAACACATATTAATTAACTGCCTAACAGTGGATGTCATATTAAGGACTATCACTTGTTGAGCACTAAACTCGATTTTTCGCGTTAAATTCAAGTTCTTCTTTGGTATTAGCCGCATTTGATAACTTTTCAGGGTAAACAAGAGTCCCGTTCACAGCTTCCATGAGGCCGCTACTCTTCAACAAAATTGTTATCTGGAATTTCCAGTCGGTCCAATTATACTGACCTAGCTTATCTATGTTGGTTCTCATAATTGCCTCCATGATAAATCTGCACGGAAAAGTAGACAAACAAACGAAAAAACTAGTCCGGTATAACAACTAATGCGATCGCGTAAACTCACACGCACAACGAACTAAAAACGCACTCGCAATACTGTAACTTAACTCACTGGGTCCTGGGCCCATAACCTGTTGTCAAAAATCTACGGAAAAATAAATAGTGTGTACTTTAAGGTCAGAAATCCCTATTAAAAGAGTTCTTGTGCCCCTTCTCCTATACTTTATTTTTTATAATCTAATTTTGAGCGCTCAAAATCGGGTTGAACTAGAGAAAAAATCAAAGTAAATTTTTATTACAAATGTAATGAAGAACAACTTTTTACATAACCATAATTCGTCTAATGTGAATACTTTTCGAGATATTTGGTAAAAAGCAAAAAAAGCACCTAATGCCCCCCTGGGAAGGCGAGCTTCTCCCCCTTCCCTCACCCCCCCCCCCCGGCTTAAATATACGAACATTTTAGGCCCCTTTTCAAAATAAAGAATAAGTAATAGAGTTTGTATACATTGTTGAAATGCTACCAGAAAAGAGTTTGTAACTATTTTAAAAATGGAGTTTATATAGATAATGAACAACAAAGGACCCAGGACTGTGCCTTGTGGAATTGAATAAGTGGATGTGAAGCTATTACCTAATTTATTGTTAAGTTTAGCTCTTACTTAAGTAAGTACGGAACCACCAACAAAGTATCATATATTCCTATGTCATTCAATGCTTTAATTAATTTAATATGCGAAACACTGTCGAATGCTTTAGTAAGGTCTATGTACATTGCAATAGATTTTTTACTTCTGTCTAAACTTTCAGTTATGAATATCGGTAACTTATTTATGGCGTTTTGAGTATTTAAACCATTTGGAAAACCGAACCGGGTATTTGACAGTATTTTTTAAGTCTGTATAAATTTGTTTAGATACTTTGTCGCTATTTTTTCTACAATTTTTGCTATGTCTGAAACTAGCAAGATGGGTCTGCAATTAGTAGGTTCATGAAGGGGGGGGGGTACATTTTTGTAAATAGGGTTAATTAATAATCGGTCGTCTCAACCGTTCAGTAGTTCCCCGCCGTAAAATTTGATAGGAGGTTTTTATTTGGGGTCTCATGATTTGTGGCACCAGAATCAAGAAGCTAGAATGAGGGATTACTGCTTACGGTTTTTTGTGCACAATACTTTAAACTTATTTACCTCGATTTCTTTAACTGTTGCTTTATTCGCCTTCACACCTTTGTTCTCCTCATTTTAATTGTGCCTTCTTAAATAGATTTTAAAGCAATTTTTGACGATTGATTTTTGCCACATGGCTAGTATATATTGAGAGTTAAAAAAAAGAAAAGGGTTAACGGTGTTCGGACACAGGTAGAACCAATCCTTTAATTCCTTTGTAACTTTTATTGAGCTCTAGCCAATCAACATCAACATATGTAATCCGTAGCGTCAAAATTAATTTTTGGAACTGTAAAAGTCCTTGCTTTTTTTTTTTTTTTTTTTCACCACGATTACTTCTCGCAGTGAGGATTCTCTTCCATCTGACCTTTCGTATTTCAATATTCTCAACAGTAATCATACCGAGCAATAGGTTTTCAGGGTGTGCGAAGTAGCCGTTTCTTTGAATTACCGGATCTACGACTTTTTTTAGTTCATCACTCAGATAACGGCGGATTGATAAGATGTTAAAATTTTGTGATCTTTTAAAAATATACTTGTTGATTTTTATGGTAAACCATCTTGGCGCATAAACTTTTTGAATATAATTCATAAGAGTACTCAAATATTGTGACGGAAAATCATTAAAACTCGATTTGCTGTCGTGAGCCACCGAGCATGACTCATTCTTCCTGGATTCCTTTTTTAAGAAATCTTTAAGACAATATCCATCTGAAACTGCATTCGAAATTTCTAAAATTTATTTTTGGTCAGAGCTCAGGTCAAGTCTGCTCTCTATTACTTAATCCGTTTTCAACTGGCTCAAAGTGGACTACTTCCAAGGTTTCCCATTAAAAAATTTCTGATCCTGAAAAGGAGTATAGACCTTTAGTTTTTCCATCTAAATGTTCCACTAGATGAGGTAGTGGTAATTCATAGGCATGTAACTGGCATAAAGACCCCTGAAGAGGTCGTCTAAGTCGGCACTCGACAAGTCTTATCAATCCTCTTCTAACGCCTGTGTTCCAGTTGGTCTCATCACAGCCCAGTACCATTCGAGGTATCTATATTTTTTTTTTACTTTGAGGCATGTAAAAATTGATAAATTATACTTTCAGCAGTTCCGATTACAGGTGAAAAAAAAATTCAAGCAACTTGAGCCTGGTCCTTGTAGGAGCACGACATGTACTTCTTTCACTGTGTTTTTTTTTTTTTATAGCTTTCCGCCTTTTTTTGTCACTCTAACCGTGTCATCCTTCCTACCACCAAAGTATCAACCTGATAACCCAATATCCCGTGTCAGCTTCCTACCATCAAAGTATCAACCTGATAACCCAATATAATTTGTTTCTTCCTGTTTATTAATTTCTTTAAACTTCCGTTCGTTCCTACGAATTTTACTGATTTTGTGATCAATGACACAACTAGAACTGCCCGGTTGTAAAACTCCAGCGTCATTGAGGGCCGCAGAGGATATCAATCCCACCCTGTTTGAAACAAACTCCTGTTCTTACGGCTAGTTCTGCTAAAGTTGGAAGAAATATTCTCATTTGAGATGTTGTTGCCTCAGAAAAATCCTTTATTGCAAGCAACTGATACTGGTTGGAGTATCAGAGGAAGAAGACCTCTCTCTTGTGGATGATCTCTTTCGTTTCGCAAGGCTCTCTCCTTAGTTGATCTGAAATCTTAACGTCAATTTTTCCGATCACCATATTTATTGTTGTCCTTTGATCAATCAATAAATCACGCTCGTTTTGTGTTTCTCTAGCACACGTGCAAAGGAAAAAATCCTTACATTTGCAGGCACTTTTATGCAGAATAATGTTTGCGACTCTTCAACAGATTGTTTTATTTGATTAGTATTGGAACTTGGTATATTTGTTATTTTCAACGTCGTTACCGTGTCTGTATTTACGGGGAGTCCACACCCGCACTCGCCGTACGCAAACACGCGATTATCACGGTAGCGAGTAAGAACTACACACCCAGATCTCCTCTTAAACTGGGTCCCCAGCAGACTGACTCCTCTCGTCCCTAGGTTTATCGTTCCCGGTCAAGGTTAACTGTAGTAAACAACCTAGATCACTTATCTGCCTGGGATTATAATGATTCATAAACAGCGTATATTATAACGTTATAAATAAATCATTATAAACCGGACCGAGACAAAACAAAATATTAACCCAATATCTATAAATTGGTATCAAAGAGGCCTTTCCTCGAAGAGAAGGAAAAACTGGGGCATGGGAATAGGACATAGGCTATAGTTATGTCTTCTGGTGGCTCACCTTCTCTAATCTTTACAATCTCGGGTCTACGAGGAAATCTACTCACCAAAGCTGCTACCATCTCTACCAACTCCCCCCAGCACAACTTTGGATCACCATAACTTTGTAAAATACTGCTTAGGCAGTCCTGGAAACATATCTTTGAGTCTACAGCCACTTGTAACATGTACACAATATCATCATTAAAGTCTACCACGTCCCCAGGAACTATAACTCCATTTTGCGTCTGTTGAAAGACGTTAATGACTCGATCCCTCCACGTAAATCTAGGCGTGTCTTGTTTGGCAACCACAAATATAATCTTTTGAGCGGGAGAGTGTATATCAACCAGCCCTGCAGTTCTAGAATAAATACCGTACCCTAATTGTCCTGAAGCATCTTGGAACTGCCCCCCTTCCATTACATCCAATAACGGGTAAGTCAAGTGTGTCAAAGTCCACACTATGTCTCTATGTAGGTCATCGCCCCGGGGATTCTGCCAATTTATCACTACCACGCTACCCCCAACCGGTAACCAGGCGACTCCGTTAACCATCAATGTACCGGTGTAAAACATATTTAACAAATTCGGTGCAATAAAGATCGCCTGGAAATCCCAGTTATCAACTTCGTTTCGCGGGGAAAACATCACTTCCGGAGCGGCCAATAAAGGGCTACGTATCCCACTCCCAACGGGTCCGTTATCTCGGGATTTACCAACATGTCATAGAGCAGTGCCTTCAACCCCAGGACCCTCCAATCGCAAGGTTCACGTACACTCTTTCCCACCCCCCAGTAATAACGGAATTCCTGTCCAGTACCAGGGGTTGATGACACTCCTAGGCATATTTAACACACCACCCGCTGCAGGATTTGTTTTTGTAGCATCCCATTGAGTATTGGCATACTCCGTTGGTAAGACTGCCCCACCATTGTACGTTTGTGTGAGGCCTACTCCGATCCACAACTGCGGTGAAGTTGCAGCTTTTGAATCTGCTCGGCTGAGAATTTCGAGAATTAATCGGGGGCACATTCCTGATTGAAATTTATTTTTGGCTTCAGGATCTATGGGATCACCCCTCTTGCTAGGACCCTTACTTAGATGTTTACGCACCTTATCCACTGCTTTAGTTATTTCAGGGTCAACTACCCAGTCAGGAGATACGGGGAATGATGTCTCACCTTGTACTACTGTTTTGCCTTTCGCTTTCTTAAACCTTGTCTTATCGGCTATGAACACACTCCCTCCTGCTGCCATCATACGAGAGTCGTCTCTTAGTAGCTGCTTCTTCTTAGTCTTCGATCTCGTATTCTTGAAGGGTGGGCCGCCACTGCTACTTGGCGCCTCAGGGGCAACTGCCGCAGCGGGCTTCTTTTTAGCCCCCCCATTGCCTCTCCTCCCCCTACCAGTACCGTTTTTTGGTCCTTCTTCGCCATCTTCCTGTGTTACGGTTTTTAACTCTTCACCATTATCCTCCTCACCTGGCTCGCTTTGTGCTGAAGGCCCGGGGGTTTCTATGAAGTTTGGTTGGGGAAATGCTCGCCGTCTGCCCAGATCCCTTTTAGTCGCCTCCTACGACAGGTAAGGGAAAAACCCCAGTTCTATTCTGTCCCCGAACTGGAGGGGGGNTAATTCAATGAGTTTTTACTTATATTTCTAATTATAAATTAGAATTAAACAGTAGGTACAACAACAGCATCCGTAGAAACTTCAGGATTATCTGTTAGTAATGGGTAGATGTGACAAGTCACTCCACCGTTGGTGCTGATAAGTTGCGATTGGCTAACGCCTGATATGGCTGTAGAAAAAGATGAACTTCCAAATTAAGACGACTAGCATATTCGTCAGTGATAAATGAAAACTGATTCCCAGTAGTGGTAAGGAGGCGGGGAGGCCAAGTCTAGCAACTAGACCGCATTCTCCTTTTTGCCAACCCCTGGTTTTTTCACGCCCATCGAACCACCTCATTCTTACCCTCAAGTATTTCAGATTTGGTGATATAGGAGAGGATATTCTGTCAATGGATATAGAAAAATGCTGCTTATAGTTAAAAAATGTTGAACCACTGTGACTAGGAGCTTTAATGCTGACATCTTTTCCAATAGGACAACCAAGACAGTTCGGAAAATTCCATTTTTCGTAGAACTTTTTGAAATTGATAACCTCTATTCCTCTGACGAAAGTGGCATATATTCACCTACCCAGTCTTCCCATAAAACCCTACACACTTCCAAAGTAATTTCTGCTACTTTTGTCTCTCCCATTTTGAAACGCCCTGCCAAAGAATGAAACGAAAAATGTCCAGTCACCAAAAACCTGAAATTTAAAAGTTAAAAGGAGATGGATTTTAGAAAGATTTTCATCGTTGATAAATGTTTCACGGTTTTTCGAGGAGAAAGATGCACGTAGTAAAAAGTATTTTATGAACCACCCACTTGCACATATCTTTCCAACCTCAGTCTGAATTCTGTATACACATTAGATATCATGTCTTCAGTTATAGTTGATACTGCGTCTTGAATTTTATTTTTCAAAATGTTTATGTCATCAGAAACAGTTTCGTGAAAAACTTTCTGCTTATATATCCCCATAGAAAGAAATCGCACGGTGTCAGGTACGGAGATCTGGCAGGCCATGGAATTGGACCATTTCCACTTTCCACCATGAAATATTCTGTATAATTTAAGTTCTGTATAATTTAAGTTATGCAGATGCATAACTTAAAAGAATATTCTTATTAAAAGTTCGTGAGGAAANTATCACTACCACGCTACCCCCAACCGGTAACCAGGCGACTCCGTTAACCATCAATGTACCTGTGTAAAACATATTTAACAAATTCGGTGCAATAAAGATCGCCTGGAAATCCCAGTTATCAACTTCGTTTCGCGGGGAAAATCATCACTTCCGGAGCGGCCAATAAAGGGGCTACGTATCCCACTCCCAACGGGTCCGTTATCTCGGGATTTACCAACATGTCATAGAGCAGTGCCTTCAACCCCAGGACCCTCCATTATCAATATATATATCAATATATATATTGATACCAATATCAATATATATTTATAATCATACATACTTATGTTATTATATGGTAATTATATCTGGCTCATCTCGCAAAAATACATTTAAAATATATTAGACTTTTCACATTAGCTTTTTTTTAAAAAAAGAAAAGGACTTAGTAATACATATGTCCATAAAAAATAAAAAGGCACTTTTTGTCTGTTCTTCTTGTCTGACTTCTTTTTTTTGAACTTTCTTTTCTTTTCAGCACTACTCAGTGCCTGATAGGAAAAGTAATAAACAAACAAAATAAATCAAGCACTCCAAAACAAAGCCATACAGAATATATCACCAGCGTTTACAAGAGTGTTACTTGAGTGGAGTAACACTCTTGTACAGTAACACTCTTGTAAAATAGCCATTTAACTTCCTTAATATCTTATTTATTAATAGAATTTTATAGAGATTTTAATTTTTGAGTATACATACGTAATTAGCATGTGATCCCCATCTTTATTCTAAATAAATAATTATTT